>CAWUFW010026237.1:0-35533 GCA_963921515.1 Calotriton arnoldi | reverse complement strand
TTAAAAAAGTATTAACAATAAAAAATTTCCTCCGTTTTCTTTTGTTGTTGCAATGCTGGCAACTTGTTTCTGCCTATTGCAATGGTTGTTTGTTAAAGCTTTTTTTTTGAGGGGGCATAAACAATCGGAGGGTGAAGGTTGGGAACTAGTACCTGTATTATAACACTAGCAGCGGCCAGACGCTAGGGGAGAATAAACAGATGCCAGATTCTGAGAGCAGGCTGAGGTGGTGCTGAGTGATGCTGAGGTGGTAGTGGTGGTGGTGGTGACTGTTGCGGAGACGATGCTGAGGTGATGCTGAATGATACTCAGGTCTTGCTGAGTGATACTGCTGTGGTGCTGAGTGATGCTGTGGTGGTGCTGAGTGATATTGTCTTGGCGCTGAGTGATGCTGTGGTGGTGCTGAGTGATATTGTCTTGGCGCTGAGTGATGCTGTGGTGGCCCTGAGTGATGCTGTGGTGGCCCTGAGTGATGCTGTGGTGGCCCTGAGTGATGCTGTGGTGGTGCTGAATGATGCTGTGGTGGTGCTGTGCGATGCTGTGGTGGTGCTGAGCGATGCTGTGGTGGCCCTGAATGATGCTGTGGTGGTGCGGAGTGATGCTGTGGTGGCGCTGAGTGATGCTGTGGTGGCGCTGAGTGATGCTGTGGTGGCGCTGAGTGATGCTGTGGTGGTGCTGAGTGATGCTGTGGTAGTTCTGAGTGTTGCTGTGGTGGTGCTGAGTGATGCTGTGGTGGTGCTGAGTGATGCTGTTGTGGCGCGGAGTGATGCTGTGGTGGCGCTGAGTGATGCTGTGGTGGCGCTGAGTGATGCTGTGGTGGTGCTGAGTGATGCTGTGGTAGTTCTGAGTGTTGCTGTGGTGGTGCTGAGTGATGCTGTGGTGGCGCTGAGTGATGCTGTGGTGGCGCGGAGTGATGCTGTGGTGGTGCGGAGTGATGCTGTGGTGGCCCTGAGTGATGCTGTGGTGGTATTGAGCGATGCTGTGGCGGTGCTGAGCGATGCTGTGGCGGTGCTGAGCGATGCTGTGGCGGCGCTGAGTGATGCTGTGGTGGCGCGGAGTGATGCTGTGGTGGCGCGGAGTGATGCTGTGGTGGTGCGGAGTGATGCTGTGGTGGCCCTGAGTGATGCTGTGGTGGTAGTGAGCGATGCTGTGGCGGTGCTGAGCGATGCTGTGGCGGTGCTGAGCGATGCTGTGGTGGTGCTGAGCGATGCTGTGGCGGTGCTGAGCGATGCTGTGGTGGCGCTGAGTGATGCTGTGGCGGCGCTGAGTGATGCTGTGGCGGCGCTGAGTGATGCTGTGGTGACGCTGAGTGATGCTGTGGTAACGCTGAGTGATGCTGTGGTGACGCTGAGTGATGCTGTGGTGGCGCTGAGTGATGCTGTGGTGACGCTGAGTGATGCTGTGGTGGCACTGAGTGATGCTGTGGTGACGCTGAGTGATGCTGTGGTGGCGCCGAGTGATGCTGTGGTGGCGCCAAGTGATGCTGTGGTGGCGCCGAGTGATGCTGTGGTGGCACCGAGTGATGCTGTGGTGGCGCCGAGTGATGCTGTGGTGGCGCCGAGTGATGCTGTGGTGACGCCGAGCGATGCTGTGGTGGTGCTGAGCGATGCTGTGGTGGTGCTGAGCGATGCTGTGGTGGTGCTGAGCAATGCTGTGGTGGTGCTGAGCGATGCTGTGGTGGTGCTGAGCGATGCTGTGGAGGTGCTGAGCGATGCTGTGGTGGTGCTGAGTCATCCTGTGGTGGTGCTGAGTCATCCTGTGGTGGTGCTGAGTGATGCAGTGTTGGCCCTGAGTGATGATGTGGTGTCGCTGAGTGAAGCTATGGTGGTGCTGAGTGATGCTGTGGTGGCGCGGAGTGATGTTGTGGTGCTGCTGAGTGATGCTGTTGTGGCGCTAAGTGATGCTGTGGTTGTGCTGAGTAATGCTGTGGTTGCACTGAGTGATGCTGTGGCTGCACTGAGTGATGCTGTGATGGCGTTGAGTGATGCTGTGATGGCATTGAGAGATGTTGTGTTGGTGCTGAGTGATGCTGTGCTGGCTCTGATTGATGCAGTGGTTGCGCTGAGTGATGCTGTGGTGATGCTGAGTGATGCTGTGGTGTTGCCGAGTGAGAGATAGAGTGAAGATATAATGCCCAATTAGAGAGGGTGGTGAGAGAGAAGAGAGAGAAAGGGTGTACATAGAATAAAGAGTGGAGCGGGATAGAGAGAGAGAAAGAAGGGGAGAGAGAGTGAATGAAGGAGTTTGAAAGAGAAACAGATAAAGGAGTGAGAGAGAATGAAAGGCTAAAAAAGATAGAGAGGGGAGAGAGAGAGAAGGAGAGAGACAATAAGAGTGGGGGGTGTGGAGTTTAAATAGAGTGAAGAAGTGACGCGGAAAAAGTAACCTTAAATATAGCTTTGTGCTTTGCGCGAATAAATATAAAAAAAAAAAACAGAGTGAGACAAAAATACTGGTAATTAGACTGTGACTCCCAATATAAAACAAATAGCGATATAAGGTGAAATGAACCCACCGAAGCAATATTTCTAACTAGACAAAAAAAAGCTTGCATTTCAATGCTAATCGCTGTTGTTTTTCATGTGACTGTAGTCCAGGGCCGTCAGTTGGTAATGTGAGCTGCTGCTGCGATTGAAACATCAGAGTCCAGAGAGTTAATGAGCCATGACGAGGAAATGAGGAAGAGATAGGAAACCCAGATGGCAGAGGCGCGCGTGCACGCTATCGTGAACGCAAGCTGGTCGCCAGCCGAAAGCCAGTGGGTTTGCACTTCCAAAACCCGCTTACTAAAACTCTCGGCCAGACCAGCGCAAGCGCTGGTGCAGGCCGAGTCCTAAAAAACGGCCCCCTGGGGCCCAAAACTGGCCCCCATCATGGCGGCCCACCGGGGAAACACCCGGTGCCCGCTACGGCCAGTCCGGCACTGGCTGCATCACCGACCACAGACACATCCGCACACCCCGTGCACAGTAGAAAATGGGACGTACTTCGGTACACCTTGCATTGTGTGTACTGCAGCCTGGACACACTCACAGCAACATACACCCAATGGATCTAGGACATCAAAACTCAAACACGCTCCACACACTCAAAAGCACACACCACAGGCAGTATTGCATACCAGCAAAGACTATGCTGGTAGTACACCAGCACAAACCAAAGAGGTAGCAGCACAGGACACAGAGACAGGGCACAAACAAGAGAGACAGCCACACACAAAAGAGACAGCAGCACGCAAGACTGACATCATCAAGCAAGACAGGCAGCAGCACGCAAGACACGCAGCAGCACGCAAGACAGGCAGCAGCACGCAAGACCGGCAGCAGAACGCAAGATAGACATAAGCCCACACATGGCATAACCACGCACAACAGAAAAGTACAAAAAACAAAAACATACGGAACATCAAAGGCGCGCAAACCACCTGCTTATCTGCTGGTCTGATGTGCCTCCTTAGGAAAGACTTTAAATGACTATCTTTACAGACCAGGAAATCCCTTACCCAGGCACTCATTGTTAGTCGACTGGACGATGGTAACGCTTTAATGGTAGCAATGAACGAGGGTCTCTTTGCTAAACTCTAGGCTGTACAGAACAGGGCTACCCCCTGTTCTGTAACCTGCCTCCTCGAGCTCCTTCAGAACCTACGCTCAGATCTTTACATTGGCTCCCCATAAAAAAGCGTACCCTTTTTAAGTTTCGCTATCTGGTACATAAAGTTGTACATGGAAGTGGCCCACACTATCTGCAAAATAAGTTGCAACCCTATGTTCCCACACACAATCTAGATCTAGTGAGCAACTCTTACGAATATGCACGGCCAGGCACGGGGCCGTTCCTTTCCCTTTCTGGCCCCTCAACACTGGAACCAGTTACCCCTGCATTTACTAGTGTGCTCTGACTTAGTTTTATTCAAACAATCCTTGAAAACCTGGCTCTTTTGAATTTTATTTCTGCTAATTTTATTCTGACCTCTGTAAAATGCAACAGCGTCGAGAGACCCTCTCGAGGGTGATTCGTTTGCGCGCAACAAATAACACTAAAAAACAAAGAAAAGCCAAATTATGTGGCATCATTCGGTACATTCTGTAATAATATTACTTCATTATTTCAAAATTTTTAAACTTGGCAACACTGTATGAGCATTGGTTACACCTCATTAGTACCAGTTTAACACCCAAATATAGCTTTAAGCAACAGAAAGGTGATTAGTCCAGCTTTGCAAAGGGCCTTCCACTGCGCAACATGTGCTGCTGCATTTTCATTAACTTGAACCGTTTGGCCTAGAATTTCTTTTTCCATTTGTTAAAATCTGCAGGTTATGCGGCAGATGATGGATTATGTGGCAAATGCAGCAAATGAATAATAATGTGAAAAGCACTGTGACCTCACAATTGCATAATTACAGTGGCCCGGCCAATAGGCCATTCTGACACTGCTGATCACACACCAAAAGAACAGTGTGCCAAAACATGGTCGCAAAAGCACACATAAGACACTAGAGGAACATCAGCACTCAATAAAGTTAATGTAGCACACAACAGGTAAGCAGCAGCACAAAAAAGAAATAGAAGTACCTATCACTGGTAGAAGCACCCAACACCAGCCTGCATACCACAGAGGCACCTCAGTGCAGACCATAGGCACTGCAAACAGAACTCTGAAGAAACTTGGTTATCAGAGGCGCACATGCAGTAACACCGGGTACTTAGTGCAGAGGTGCATAGCAACATATGAGACTCCAAAGCAGCAAACCACCCACAAGTGTAACTAATGAGTAATAATAACTTGTTTGCTATATATAACTTCATATTGCACTGCTTCCATTTCTAAGGTGTATATTAACGGTAGAGCAGCGTCCAGACAAAAGAGAATACAACAAAGGCATAGCAGCACACACCATTGACCTAGCACCAACACAGAAGTGTATCAGTCCACAGTATAGGCACATAAGCACACACCAGAGGCAAAGCACTACAGAGATCAGCACAGAAGCACAGGCCAACAAAAAAGTTAACTAATGTATGTTAGTGTACAAGTGAAGACCCCCAAATGTCTGTCATAATATGAACTCTATGACTCCATAGGACATGCAGGAATAACTGAGAAATGCAGGGCAGTCACAGTTGCTTCAACTGAAAATGTATTGTTTCATATACCATCAACTAAACATGGCAATCCTCTACAAAGCAGCACTTCATGTACGAAATGTTGTTGCTTCAGTATAAAGGAAATACTTTAATAAAAAATAAAATGTACTCAAAATAAAGATTTTATTGCGTTACATGTGGTCAATGTCATTACTTCAATTAGGCTATGATGCCAGTACTTCGGCTGATAACGGGAGTTACTAGCCGAACTGGGAATGGAAATAGAGGTAAGAAAAATGCACTCCTACTGTTCCCCCAGAAATGTCACCAAACGGAATCAGTAGAATTTTCTGGAAGGCTTATGGCTTGAAATAAAAAGAGAAACAAATCTAGTATTTTGCCTGTAAAATTGTTTAGAATATAAACTCATAGAAAACTAAAATAATACAAACTCTTTACAGAGAAACCAAACAATTGAAACCCCATTTAATGGGAAAATAAAATTCGAAAAAATAATATTTGGCTTAAAATAATAAAAAAAAAGTCCAACAACAACTTTAAAACTATAATAATAACATACTAAAAAGAAGATTAAAAAAACGGATTCCATAGTGAATCCAGCTTACAGGTCATGGTTTTTTCAAATAAACTGGCCAAAGAGGTGAGGTGAAATTGATACAGAGAGGCTGGATAGGAAAAGCTCTAAGAGGAGGAATGAAGATGCCGAATGGGTCCACACAAAGTAATGGGAAAAAGGAGCAGCATCAGGTGAGGGAAAATACATTTTTTTAATAATGTCAGAAGGAGAGCCTCAGGAAGGTGTCCTTCCGAAAAAACAAGTTGGAAGGAGGAGGACAAAGAAGGTAGAAGGATCCGGGGAGGAGAAATAAAGCTTTGGAAAGAAGGAATAGGGGTTCATGCACTAACCGCCAAGAAGAGCAGTTGGATAAAATTGAAACTGCCACAAGTTGCAGGGCACAGGAATGGTATGGATGAAAGAAAAACCTGTCAATGTAACCACGGCTGAAAAACCATGAAAGTACGATTTAATACCCTTTTAAGCTGCAACTATTATTTGCAGCTTAAAAGAACATACAATTCAATTTAGAACAAGCAAAAGCGCGCCTCGCGCAGCAGCAGGGGGAGGGGGCCTGCCGATTCCCTTGCGGGAGCCAGCGGCGATAATTGACACCATATGGCGCTGCCGCTCGCTCCCGCAAGGCAATCGCCACACGTGCACGCGTTGCCATTGAAGGCAATGGAACGCGTGCACGTTTTTGGGGAAAAAAGGGAACCGATGGCTAAAGGTCTCCTCTATGCAGCGCATGCGCGCTGCGTAGGCGAGACCTAAAAACATTTATTTTTGTTTCATTGGTCCATGGGGGTAGGGACTCCCTCACAAGGGATAGGGGATCAGGGTGTTACTCGGATATGAATTTATATTAAAGGAATGAAAAGACAAGAGGCATTGGGAAAACAGGAGCAAGCTGGTTTATTTAAACACAGCGGCCAGGAGAGTCTCAACAGAATGTGTCTGAGGAAAGTCTCTCCATGTACAAAGTTTTGGCTGACATTATATACATCTCGTGAGGTACAATAAAGTAATTTCTGTATTCCTGAAAAGCATCTCAATCATAAATTAACAAGCTCCGGCCTCAGATAAGGACATAGATGACTCTCGACCTCAGGGAGAGCTAGTGTGGGCCAGCGTGTATGTGTCAAAATGTCCGGCATGAGGAGCTCGTGATCACTACGTGTAGTGTGCATGTTGCATCCTGAGGTACCATATACTGGGGACTTATAAGGGGGTTAAAGTCCTTGCCAATTGGGGTTACCAATTCACACATATCAGTTTTAAGGAGACAGCTCTGACACTGGGGCCTGGGGAGCAGGCTCCAGTGCACATTCTGAGTCATACTCAACAAACCAAAAGAGTATCTCTTCTGGAACCAGAATGGTTCCTACAGGAAAAAAAGGGGAAAAAAGGTTTATAATAGTACGCCTGTTCGTGGCCGAACCACTCTTGTGGGTGGAAAGGGAAAAAGACCCTTTTCTTAATATAACCCGCACTCACTCTAGTAGTGACATGCTTCATCATCGGGTTCACCCCAACTTCTAAAGGTCGGGGTGGGCTCAACCATGTTTCAGGGAGCACTTGTGAAGACTGGGTGTATGGGGGCCTAACTTTAAAGACAAAATTCCTCTCCCACTCCAAAAGTATCCTTTATTCGTGGTGTGAGTTGGAAGGTTAAAAACAAATGTAGGGCTAGAGGATGTGATGGTCCTATGACCCTAGAATACCAACATGCTTCAGCCCTTCCTAACGGCCTATCTGAGGTCCTGGGCTTTCGTCAGGGAGGGTTGCGATGAAGTCACTACCCCCAAAGACGTGAATGAATGTGAGCATGCAACTTGCATGTGAAAAGGTATAATTAGAACAAGACTGGTACTTGCCGCTGTTTCTAAGAGGAATTACCTGTGGAAAAGAAAGTACAAACACAGAGGTACAAGTTGTAACATATGTGCTGTAAAGCCAGTGAAGGCATGCTGTTGCCGTGTAGCTTCACAGTGCTGACCCCCAAAGAAAGACACAGTACGTGTAGGTGCCTGGTTATGCCATTCAGGGTAGATTCACCAGGAAAGCATGTGATATAATGGCCTGATAAATTTCATACCAGTGACACAAAGGCTTCATTTGTGTCCAATCAAAACTAAGGTGCGTGGATTGAACGTGGTTCAACTTACGTGGTCTCATTCACACTGCCAACCTCCATGGTGGGGTTGTTCACACTCTCATCAACATACACAACTTCCTCGCGTTGTCCAAATTCTAATATTTGTCTAGGGTGGTAAGTATTAGAATTTGGACAACGCGAGGAAGTTGTGTATGTTGATGAGCGTGTGAACAACCCGACCATGGAGGTTGGCAGTGTGAATGAGACCACATATGTCACTACTAGAGTGAGTGAGGGTTATATTAAGAAAAGGGTCTCTTTCCCTTGCCACCCACAAGAGTGGGTCGGCCACGAACAGGCATACTATTAAAACCCTTTTTCCCCCTTTTTTTCCTGTAGGAACCATTCTGGTTCCAGAAGGGATACTCTTTTGGTTTGTTGAGTATACGATAGGGAGGACCTATCCCTTCCAGCCTCTTCAGTGAGGTCCTCTCTACTCTCCTAGGGCCCCAATTTGGGATCCCTAACCCTGTGGATCTAGCATTCCATAGCCATCATTATTGGAGTAAAACATGTGTGGGGGTTCCAGGAAAAAGGGCACTTTCCTACATGACCGCCCCATACGAAAGGTGATGAGCAGGTACCTATCCCCTGGTAGCTCTCATCGTCTAAGTGGAAAAACCTGGAAAGACCATCTGCATTGGCATGGTCAGCCCCTAGCCTATGTTCCACTGAAAAGTCCATACCCTGTAGGGAATTGGAATACTCAACAATTTGGGGTTCTCTCCTCTCATCTACATCAGCCATCTGACAGGTCTGTGGTCAGTTTTGAGTCCCAAACAAGTATGGGCTCATCTTCTTCATGGGCCAAATCACAGCAAAGGCTTCCCTCTCAATAGCACTCCAATGCTGTTCTCTTGTGAGGGGTCACCTGCTGATATAGGCTTGATCATGGTCCTCATCATTTGTTTGTGACAACGCTGCCCCAGTCCCATGTTCAGAAGATTCTGTTTGGACAATGAAAGTCTTCCCATAGTCTGATGCCTTCAGGACAGGTGCTGACCACATAGCCTCATTCAGGGTGTCAAATGCCTTTTAACATCCTTTAGTCCATATGACCTTCTTGGGCTGCTTTTTGGAAGCACGTTCAGTGAGTGGGTCCACAATGGTCCCAAACCCCTTCACAAACCTCCTGCAGTACCCAGTCAACCCAAGGAAAGCCCTAACCTGGGTCTGGGTTCTGTGAGCCTCCCACTCCAGAATGGTCTAGATCTTGGGTTGGAGAGGTTGGACTTGACCTCCACCTACAAGGTGGCCCAAATACGTAACTGAAACCTGCCCTATCTGGCACTTGCTGGCCTTGATAGTTAGGCCTGCCCGATGAAGGGCCTGTAAAACATGCCTCAGGTGGACCAGGTGATCCTATCAGGTGGAGCCAAAGACAGCTATTTCATCTAGATATGCTGCACTAGAGTTGTCCAGACCTGAAAGAACTCGATTCACCAACCTTTGGAACGCGGCAGTGCAATTTGCAGGCCAAAAGGCATCACATTAAATTGAAAGTCGCCTTCAGGAGATGAAAATGAGGACCTCTTCTTTGCTCCCTGCGTGAGTCCAATCTACCCTGATGTTAAATGAAATGTACTCAAGAGTTTGTCTGCACCCAGCTTGTCAATAAACACATCTGCTCTTGAAATGGGGTATGCATCAGTTTTAGTGACTGCATTTAAACCCCTATAATCCACACAGAACCTCAACTCTGGTTTTCCACCTTTGAGTGAGATTTGGGGACCAGTCCACCAGGCTAGCCCAAGGACTGTAAGAGGGTTCAATCACCCCTAGCATCTTGCTTACCTCAGCTTAGAAGCATACTTGATCAGACAATCTGTATATTTTGTATTGACAAGGAGCCTGTCACCAGTGTCCACATCATGGGTACACCATGTTGTCCGACCAGGGGTCAAAGAAATGAGCTTAGCAAACTGGCATAGGGATTGCCTGCAGTCAGCTTGCTGTTGTACAGAGAGTCTGATAAAACCTCTCCTGAACCATCTTATGGGTTATTTGACAGCAGGTTTGTGAGAGGTTAACTTTCCTCCACCTGGCCGCTATCAGTGACCATGAGCATGGTCATGTCAGCTCTGTCTTGGTGTGGCTTTAGGTGATTTACATGGAGAACTTTAAAAGTACTCCTAGGGGTACCTAGGTCTGCCAAGTAGGTGACTTCCCCTTTCTTCTCTAAAATCGGATAGGGCCTAGTCCACTTGTCCTGGAGGGACCTGGGAGACTCCAACACCAACACCAACACCAACACCAACTGACCTGGATGGTACTCAATTAGTGCTGATGTTTGGTTATAGCAGTGCTTGATAAGTTCCTGGCTGGCTTCCAAATGTTTGTTTGCTCTCTTTATGTACTCAGTCATGCATGAACTGCATTGACAGGTGACACAGGAGTGTCATGTGTTTTCAGCATGGCCCATTGTAGTTTCCCTATGTTAGCCTAACTGTTCACATTGCAGGCCTCATTCTCCTTTGCACATGTTACTATATAAACACACTTGTTTTTGTGCTACATTGTACTTTCACATGTAGCCTACATATGTGTTCCTGTTCTTTTCCTGGGATTTAGTCTGAGCGCCACAGACAAGGTCAAACAACAGTGTCCCTTGTTATTCATTCTGGCCAGGCACTAGCACCTAGACATAACACAGGAATGCAGCTGTTATTTATGTGCACACATGTCCTGGCATATAGATGAGTACAGGAGCCACAAACACACACATGGAATGAGTGTTCTATGACAAGAGCACTGCATCTGCTGACGTGTAGAACGTCCGTCTGTGTTTGCTAAGGCTCAGGGGTCTGCCGATAATCTCAGAGATCTTTCATATAAACATTTAGTTTTAGTTGAAGGGGAGGGGGACTAGGTTACTCTGTCTTATAAAATGACAGCACTTTTCATGGTATACGGATTGTGCTGACAGTATTTTTATTATGCATTTGTTTCCTAATTGTGACACGTATACTGCACTTCAGAGCACAATAGTTTGAATAAATATTCTAAACTTCTTTCCTGTCTGTTTGTTATTTTATTGTGGACAAGTATGAGCGAGAGTGCAAAAGGGTGTGTCCTGTTATCATGATCCCTGAGAGGGTTGAGTGTGTTGTATTCTGGGGTGGCAATTCACTTGTTTGTCTAGTAAGGTTAGGAGAGTAGGTGAGGCACTATAGCTAGTCGGACACCTTTTCAGACATCTGGGGCCCACAAAAATGGGCAACTAACTTGTCCCACGTTTTGGTTTGTACCAGATGTCCAGCTAGGGGGATGTCATGTGCTTAGCTCAGAATAAACTCTCTGTACACTTGGGAGACCACCACTATCCTGGCTGCCCCTGGTTTGAGGTCCCTGGCCTCAGTGTACAGAAGCCCATCTTCCCAGTAAACCCTATGGGTACCACAGACATCTCCCTCTTCTTGTTTTGCAGGCTGCTTCCAAAGGAATTCAAGAGTTGGGAATGTCTTTTGCCTTTGGCATAGATCCCCTCTGGAGAGCCCCCCTGCACTTAGGAGCTCTGCCAGGTCAGACCAGACTCATTCTGCTGCAGTTCTCCCCTCAGGCACCAAGGCATCTCCCTCAGGAGAACTCTTCCTCTGTCCTGGGACCTCTTTGAAACTGCCTTAGCAGACTTCTTGCTTTTCTCTTGCTTTCGGTGCTTTGGTACACTATTTCAGGATCTAAGCTCCCATGACTTCCCTAGTGAGCTGCTTGTGCTCTTGTGGTAACTCATACCCACTAAGAGAGTCCAAGCAGAAGTCTCTTGATGATTTCCCAACAGACATTCCACTGGGATGGCAGGCAACACAACCACGTTCTTTGCACCAGTAACTCCTCCCCACTAAAAGCTTACCAAGGCCATTAGATGGAGCTTAGTCTCATTGTCAGAATTGGTAGACTGAAGACTAATACCAGACATCATTTGGTCTGGGTAACCAATCTAGCAACCACCTTATGATACTGGTACCTGTAGCGCTTCAAAATCCACCCCACCCAGAGAAACTAAAGTAGCCTCAGTGTATCCTCTGGCCTCTCCAGAATACACGTCCATCCCCCACTCCTATACTAGCCAATCTCTAGGATCGTCCACCATTGGGGGACTTTTTGGAGCATGCTGCATCTCCTTTCTGATGTCCTACCTGAAGACAGTAATAACATACCCCAGAAGCCTTAGCTGGGTCCCAGCTCTTACCCTGATACCCTTTTATCTGTGGTCTGGGAGAAGTGTTTGGGTCCACCCTCCCGAGAAGAACTTTGGGGGCCTTTTGAGAACTCTTTCTTTTTATCCTTATTGTTGCTCATCTCCTTCCCCCGGTGGGAAGTCTGAGCACCCTTTTTCTAGTCACTCCCTGTAGGAAAGTAGGATCTGCTTCTTATGGTTACCCCCACTTTTTGCTTGATGTGATGCTGTTTTTGACTAGTCTGACTGGAATCCTGCTAATCAGGACCCCAGTCTATCTACTTTCTCCCTAAACTGTTGTGTTCAGTACCTAGAAACATCCCAGATTGGATACTGGGGTACCCTTGTCAGTCCCGAGTATATTGTACCCATGTACCCAGGGCATAGGTACCCCAGAGGTCTCCCATGGGCTGAAGCATGCATTATGCCACCCATGAGAGACCATTCAAAATGGAACTACAGGCCTGCCATTTCAGCCTGTGTAAGTTGGTGCATGCACCACTTACTAAAGATATAGGTTTACTATATCTAAGGGTCACTGCACTTAAAACCTATAAGTCACCCCTCTAGCAGGCCTTTACAATCCTGAGGGCAGGGTGCTTGGTTCTAAGTGAGAGGGTGCCCCTGCATGAGCAGGACACCCCTGCAGCCTACAGAGTTCATTCTCCCGGGTTGTCAGTGAAGCAGCCATATACTATATAGCGGGGCATCGCGTGACAGCACGATGACCATCTCGAAAACGGCTGCAACGAATCCTATCATGTTTGGTATCAAACATGTTGGAATCGTACCCCCCCACACCATAAACAGTGTGGGAGGTATGATTCCAAGCACCGGGAGAGCCCTCCGTTAGGCTCTCACTGTTACCAGTACCAGCCTTCTAATCCCGGACATCACAAAATGGTTGCTGCCGACCAGAGGCACATTTCTGCCCTCCTACTGCTGAGCCAAGCTCGAGCAGGGGAAGGCAGAGCAATAGACATCCTGTCACAGGGATGTGTGACCACCTCCCAGACAGGTTTTAGTGTATTAGGGCTGGGTGGGTGTGCTTGCCAGCACCTGAAAGTCTGCATGAGGGGCACATTTGGTGTCCCTGTGCATAGTTCAGTTCAAACCAGTCCTGGGAGCCATTGGCTCCCACTGTGGCACAAAACTGGACAAAGGACATGGGAGTAACCTCCCCCCTGTCCAGACCCTCCCCTGGGAAGGTCCCCTGAATCTTCCCAACACTTTCCTTAGGGTACTTATGGGCTTACCTGGGTGTAGGTCCCTAGATTCGTCGTTGACAAGATTCAGAACTGAAACTACTGCACTTCTACCATCTGGGCACTCTGGACTTCGCTGGACTTCGTTTGGGCCTGACTTCATCTCCCTTTCAGTCTGCTGCATCGTCTGTGCCTGTGCACCATACAGGATCCATGCAGGACCTGTGGAGCATCCAAGACACTTGAAGATAATCTCCCTTGAAGTGAAGGAGTCACTTCCCTGCATTCGCAGGCACCTCAACACTGCTGACCGGTCTTCTGATCCCGAGCTCCTGCAAACTCTGAAGGGTTCAACAACACAGGTCATGGTTATCTACGTCTCTCAAGGCCTGAGCTGTCCTCTCACCGAGTTTGAGGTCAGAAGCCCTCGTGGGGGCTGCATTAACTGAACCCCTGTGCACCGCGTACTTTTGCAAGTGCATATGCTTGTTGGCAATTTTGCGACAAGCGCATTGGGCTCCAAGTAGCACCAACCTCCGGCAACTTCTTCCATCAAGATTTTCAGACACACCACCTTGTGGGCACCGTGGCCTGCTCCTGTTCGGGAGCTGCACGAGGTCCTCTCGCAACTCCTGTGCCTCTGGCCTGTGGGTCTATTTGAGGGTCACCTTTGTTTTCCTTGGTCTCCCCTGATTGCACAGGGCCTGCCCTGACTCCCTTGCTTGTGGTGAGGCTCCTGGACCTTGCTGGTCCCAACTGTGCACCTTCTTGATTTCCTGTGTGGGTTGCATTTGCCAAGGCTTGTTGGTGCTCCCGCTGGACACCGACCCCTCAGCACTCGACATCCTTTGTGGGACAACTCATATCCGAGTCCTGGTGATCCTCAGCATTGCCTGGTCCTCGCAGCTGCAGAGTCAAGCTCACCATCATCCTTCCTGAAGCACCCTACATCAGAGGGCATTCGTCTTCCAAGTCTCCTGGTCACCCCTGAGTGACATAGACTCTGTCCCCTCTGCTTTTAGATACTCCTCATCAAGAATCCACGTTTGGATTCCTACAGACACTTTCTCCTCTTCCAGCAGCGGCACGTTCCTGAAGTCCTCCATTGGGTTCGACGGTGGTTTCCGACGCCTCTTCACACCTATGCACCCGGCTTCCCTGGGAAATGTAACTTGGGTACCACGGTATCCATGGGTGGGGTGGCTCTCCAACCTTCTGTCTTCCACAGGGTTTCTTCGGGGTCCACTGGGAAGGGTCCCTAATCTTTAAAATTCCAACGCGACTTGCACATAGACTTGTACGGAGCACGCAGTTGTGTTCTCACACTGCACACGCTCTCCATGGGGTCCCTATCTACTTACCTTGGGTGGTTCTGTGGGTCCCCAGTAATTCTACGTCCTCTCAACATTGTCCTGACTCGAGTCCTGGTTCTTATACCACTTTCTTAGTATATGGTTTGGTCCCCCCCGGAGCCCACTGTGTATTAGTGCTATTTACTGTGATTTCTTTGCTAAGGTATTGTGTGCCTTGTGTCTATCTCCATGTAGGAAGTACTGTAACGTACTAGAGAGTGTGATATAATAAATACATATTTTTATACATACTTTGTGTGGTTCCTTTTCATTTAATCTATACTATAAGTTTGCATTCTGGTAAAATAAGCTGCTTTACACTCCTTCAAGACTAAGCCTGAAGGCTGCTCTCCACAGCTACCACTTGGATAGCTTTCTAAGGTTGTCTTGGACCTCTTAAATCACCATAAGGGTTGTCTGGACTGGTGCAAGGTGCCCACTTACATTAGTGGACATCATATACCAGGCCAGCTTCTCACATTGGTGTGCAGGGGTTGGGATTCAAGCCTGCATTGTTTTACCAGATACATCTTTGTATTGATTAACTGAAAAACCACTAGTACTAAGCACATATAAATACAAGCTTAGAATAGTAAGTTCTCCTGAACTTAGGGTTGGGTAAGTCAAGGGTCTAGCATACCCTTTCTCCAACCTCAGAGAGTTTAGTTCCCACTAGGTTAGGTAGGTGCAACACCACACCTCACTTAGTATGTCTACTAAAGGAGATGCCAGTGGCTCTCTGCCTATTAGATACAGTGAACTTTTGTTCCAAGAACTGAAAGCACTGCGTGCATCTAGAAAGCTGAAGGCATGGAGAAGTGCCAACACTCAACGCCTGGTAGAGGTGTTACTGTTGGATGACCTGAGGAAAGCCTCTGGGTTAGATGAACAGGACAGAGTAGGTGGGCCAGGGAATGAAGATAGGGCAGGAGGGGAACCCCTCTTTGATCTAGAATCAAACCCTGACCAGGTAGAGCCTGATGGCTCCCACCTGGACAATTCAGACCTCCCAGAGGAGAACACAGAGGGACAAGAGGATGCCCTCTTTAATCCTCATGGGAAGGTGCAGAGTAGACCAAGGAGGCCTAGATCCTCCTCTGCAGAGTCCAATACTTCTAGACAGTCAGTAGGGACCTCCATTTCTAGTAAAGGAGGGAACTCTCTGGATAGGGAGTACCAAATGCTTGAACTTGAGAAAGCTAGGCTTAGGCTCAGGAAAGAGCAGTTGGCCCTTGACAGAGAGTCCCTAGAAGTCCAGAAGGCAAGGAAGAAATTGGGACTAGAGTCCCATGGTGGCAGCAACAGTGTCCCTAGAAGTAAGGAACATTCCTTTGACAATAGGAACCTGAGCTAGATTGTCCCTCCCTACCATGTTGGGATGACATGCACAAATGGATAACTGCTTTAGAGAGGGCCTGTAAAGTTCAGAGGGTCCCTCAAGAGCAGTGGGCAGCTAACTTGTGGCTCTCCTTTGCTGACAAAGGTAGAGATAAGCCCCTCACTGTTAGAGAAGAGGATGCTGACAATTACTCAGTTCTGAAGAGTGCGCTCATTGATGGGTTTGGCTTAACCACTGAACAGTACAGGATTAAGTTCAGAGACACCCAGAATACACAGAATCAGGACTGGATAGACTTTGTGGATAGTGCTATTAAGACTCTGAAAGGTTGGCTGCTTGGCAGCAAAGTGCATGATTTTGATGGATTGTACAATTTGATTACGAGGGAGCAGAACCTTAATAATTGCTAAAATCAGCTATTGCATCAGTACCTGGTGGACTCAGATCTGACTTCTCCCCAAGAATTGGGAAAGAAGGCAGATAAATGGTTCAGAACCAGGGTGAAGCAGAAAAACCAGAACCATGGTGGGGACCAGAAGAAGCAAGATTCTTCAAAAGCTCAAGATAAGGGTGGGGACAAGGGTAAAGACAAAGAGTCTTCATCAGGGCCCCAAAAACCTGCATCTGGGGGAGAGTCACAATCCAACAACAGAAAAGGCAAAAATAAACCTTGGTGCTATCTCTGTAAACAGAAAACCCATTGGACAAGAGATGCTGATTGTCCAAAGGCCAAGGAAACTATCCTTCCACCACTGCCCCTGAGGCAACTGCTCCTCCTAGCACAAGTTCAAGTGGTGATACAGGGAACAAGGGATTAGTGGGGTTAACCTTGGGATCTGAGGTGGGTTCTGGCTTAGTCAGAACTCCAGCTCAGGCTGTTCTGGTCTGTGATGGTGGCATGGATATTGCCACCTTACTTGTCAGTCCCAGTAGCCTGGGTAAGTACAGACAAACGGCCTTTGATCAAAGGAACAGAGGCAATGACCTACAAGGACACAGGGGCCAGTGTCACCATGGTGACAGAAAAACTTGTGTCTCCTGGACAAATAATACTTGGTGAAATGTACCAAGTGACCAATGCAAGCAATGTCAGGACTGACCTTGTCAGTTGTTAATTTCAGCTGGGGAGGGGTAACTGGCCATAAGAAGGTTGTGGTAAGCTCAAACCTACCAGTAGATTGTTTGTTGGGCAATGATTTGGAAACTTCAGCCTGGGCTGAAGTTGAATTTAGGACTCATGCAGCAATGCTTGGTATCTCTGCAGATGTGTTTGGTGTGACTAGATCACAAGCCAAACTGACATCCAGTGAACAGGCCCTGGATCCTGGAGCAATGGACCAGGTGCCTTCCAAGAGAAGGAGCAGGAGGGGTAAGGCTGTGTCTTCCCCCCAGACTCAGAGTGAGGATCAGTCTCTTGAGGGAGATGAACTCAGTCCCTGTGAAGGAACTGTCCCAGAGGAGATTGAGCCTGATCAGGTTGAGTTCTTGGGGACAGGGGGCCCTTCCAGGGCAGACTTGAGTTTGGAGCAGCAAAATTGCCCCTCTCTAGAACCCCTCAGACAGCAAGCTGCTGATGAGGCTGCTGGGAATGTCAGTGGGTCCCACAGGATCTACTGGGATGAGGGACTCCTTTATTCAGAGGGTAGAGACCCCAAGCCTGGTGCTACCAGGAGGTTGGTTATACCTCTGATGTTTAGGGGCTTCCTACTCACCCTAGCACATGACATTCCCCTGGCAGGACACCTAGGCCAAAGTAAGACTTGGACAGGCTTGTCCCTCACTTTCACTGGCCTCACATGTCTGAAGACACCAAGGAGGTTTGTCACTCCTGTGCCACTTGCCAAGCCAGAGGTAAGGCAGGTGGAACCACAAAGGCCCCCCTGATGCTACTTCCAGTGGTGGGGGTTCCCTTTGAGAGGGGTGGGACTGACATAATTGGTCCCATGAACCCTTCTGCAGCCTCTGGGTACAGCTATATTCTAGTGGTGGTGGACCATGCCACTAGGTACCCAGAAGTCATTCCCCTTAGGACCACTACAGCTCCTGTGGTGGCAAGGGCCTTCTTGGGAATTTTTTCCAGGGTGGGCTTCCCATAGGAGGTTTTAACTGACAGAGGGACAAACTTCATGCCAAGTTATATCACTGCAGTGTGGAAGGAGTGTGGTGTAAATTACAAATTCACTACCCCCTACCATCCACAATGCAATGGGTTAGTTGAGAGAGTCAACAAAACCCGCAAGGGCATGATCATGGGCCTCCCAGAAAAGCTTAGGCGAAAATGGGATGTTCTTCTGCCCTGCCTTCTCTTTGCCTACAGAGAGGTCCCTCAGAAGGGGGTTGGTTACAGCCCTTTTGAACTTCTCTTTGGGCATCTAGTTAGGGGTCCCTTATGTTTGGTGAAGGAGGGATGGGAGTTACCTCTCAAACCTCCCAAACAAGACATAGTGGACTATGTACTTGGTCTCTGCTCCAGGATGGCTGAGTACATGAAGAAGGCAAGTAAAAACCTGGAGGCCAGTCAAGAATTGCAAAAACCTTGGTATGACCAAAAGGCTTTCCTGACTGTTTACCAGCCAGGCCAGAAGATGTGGGTGTTGGAGCCTGTGGCCCCAGCAGCTCTCCAAGATAAATGGAGTGGACCCCACACTATCATTGAGCAAAAATGTGAGGTTACCTATCTGGTGGACCTTGGCACTCCTAGGAGCCCCCACAGGGTGCTCCTTGTGAACAGGCTCAAACCATTTGTAGAAAGGGCTGACATGGGCTTGCTCATGGCAACTGATGAGGGACAGGAGAAAGAGAGTGACCCTCTCCCTGATCTCCTCTCACAAAACCCTGATGATGGTTCAGTTGATGGTGTAGCCTTGGCAGGCAGCCTCACTGGTCAACAGCAGATTGACTGCAGGAAGGTCCTCAATCAAAATAGGCATATGTTTTCTTTGACACCCAGTCAAACCACCTGGTGTACCCATGAAGTAGACACAGGTGAGAGTCTACCTGTCAATAATAACATCTACAGGCAGCCTGAACATGTCAGAGAATGCATCAGGACAGAGTTCCAAAAGATGCTGGAGTTGAGAGTAATTGAGCCCTCAGATAACCCTTGGGCTAGTCCAGTGGTCTTGGTGCCAAAACCTCACACCCAGGGTGGTAAGAGAGAGGTGAGGTTTTGTGTTGACTACAGGGGACTCAATGCAGTCACTAGGACTGATGCTCATCCAATTCCTAGGGCAGATGAGCTTATTGACACTTTGGCCTCAGCCAAGTTCTTGAGCACATTTGACCTAACTGCTGGGTATTGGCAAATCAGACTAGCTGAGGATTCCAAACCCAAAACTGCATTCTCAACCCCTAGTGGGCATTATCAATTTATTGTGATGCCCTTTGGTTTGAAGAATGCACCTGCCACATTCCAAAGGCTGGTGAACAAAGTTCTCACAGGTCTGGAAGCCTATAGTGCAGCATATCTTGATGATATAGCTGTCTTTAGCTCCACCTGGGAGGATCACCTGGTCCACCTGAAGAATGTTTTGGAGGCTCTGCAGAAAGCAGGCCTCACTATCAAGGCTACAAAGTGCCAGATAGGGCAGAGTAAGGTTGTGTACCTGGGCCACCTTGTGGGTGGAGGCCAGGTTCAACCACTTCAGAGCAAAATCCAGACCATAACTGACTGGGTTGCTCCAACTACCCAGACTCAGGTCAGAGCTTTCTTGGGCCTGACTGGGTATTACAGGAGATGTGTAAAAGGATATGGATCCATAGTGACTCCCTTCAATGATCTCACCTCCAAGAAAATGCCCAAGAAAGTTCAGTGGACAGCTAGCTGTCAGAAGGCATTTGATGATCTCAAGCAGGCCATGTGCACTGCTCCCATTCGGCAGAGTCCTGACTACTCCAAGCAATTCATTGTCCAAACAGATGCATCTGAGTTGGGGGTAGGGCTGTGTTGTCACAACTTAAAGCAGAGGGTCAGGATCAACCAGTAGCTTTTATTAGCAGAAGGTTGACCCGCAGAGAGAAACGTTGGTCAGCTATAGAGAGGGAAGCCTTTGCTGTGGTCTGGGCACTGAAGAAGCTGAGGCCATACTTGTTTGGCACTCACTTCATTGTTCAGACAGACCATAAGCCCCTCTTATGGCTAAAACAGATGAAGGGTGAAAACCCCAAACTTTTGAGGTGGTCCATTTCCCTACAGGGGATGGACTATACAGTGGAACGTAGACCTGGGAGTAACCATGCCAATGCAGATGGACTCTCCAGATATTTCCACTTAGAAAATGAAGACTCAACTGGGCAAGGTTAGTCTCATCTCCTTACGTTTGGGGGGGGTGTGTAGGAAAGTAGGATCTGCTTCTTATGGTTACCCCCACTTTTTGCTTGATGTGATGCTGTTTTTGACTAGTCTGACTGGGATCCTGCTAATCAGGACCCCAGTCTATCTGCTTTCTCCCTAAACGGTTGTGTTCAGTACTTAGGGACATCCCAGATTGGATACTGGGGTACCCTTGTCAGTCCCTAGTATATTATACCCAAGTACCCAGGGCATAGGTACCCCAGAGGTCTCCCATGGGCTGAAGCATGCATTATGCCACCCATGAGAGACCATTCAAAATGGAACTATAGGCCTGCCATTGCAGCTGGTGTAAGTTGGTGCATGCACCACTTACTAAAGATATAGGTTTACTACATCTAAGGGTCACTACACATAAAACCTATAAGTCACCCCTCTAGCAGGCCTTTACAATTCTGAGGGCAGGGTGCTTGGTTCTAAGTGAGAGGGTGCCCCTTCATGAGCAGGACACCCCTGCAGCCTACGGAGTCCATTCTCCCGGGTTGTCAGTGAAGCAGCCATATGCTATATAGAGGGGCATCGCGTGACTATACGATTACCATCTCGAAAACAGCTGCAACAAATCCTATCATGTTTGGTAACAAACATCTTGGAATCATACCCCTGCACCGTAAATGGTGTGGGAGGTATGATTCCAAGCACCAGGCGAGCCCTCCGTTAGGCTCTCAGTGTTACCGGTACCAGCCTTCTTGTCCCGGACTGCACAAAATGGTTGCTGCCGACCAGAGACACATTTCTGCCCTCCTGCTGCTGAGCCAAGTTTGAGCAGGGGAAGGCAGAACAATAGGCATCCTGTCTCAGGGAGGTGTGACCACATCCCAGACAGGTTTTAGTGTATTAGGGCTGGGTGGGTGCGCTTGCCAGCACCTGAAAGTCTGCATGAGGGGCACATTTGGTGTCCATGTGCATAGTCCAGTTCAAACCAGATCTGGGAGCCGTTGGCTCCCGCTCTGGCGCAAAACTGGACACAGAACATGGGAGTAACCTCCCCCTGTCCAGACCCTCCCCTGGGAGAGTCCCCTGAATCTTCCCAACCCTTTCTTTAGGGAACTTAAGGCCTTACCTGGGTGAAGGTCCCTAGATCCGTCGTAGACAAGATTCAGAACTGAAACCACTGCACTTCTACCGTCTGGGCACTCTGGACTTCGCTGGACTTCGTTTGGGCCTGACTTCGTCTCCCTTTGAGTCTGCTGCATCATCTGTGCCTGTGCACCATACAGGATCCATGCAGGACCTGTGGAGCATCCAAGACACTTGAAGATAATCTCCCTTGAAGTGAAGGAGTCACTTCCCTGCATTCACAGGCACCTCACACTGCTAACCGGTCTGCTGATCCCGAGCTCCTGCAGACTCCGAAGGGTTCAACAACACAGGTGGTGGTTATCTACGTCTCTCGAGGCCTGAGCTGTCCTCTCACTGAGTTTGAGGTCAGAATACCCCGTGGGGGCAGCATTAACCAAACCCCTGTGCACCACATACTTTTGCAAGTGCATGTGCTTGTTGGCAACTTTGCGACAAGTGCATTGGGCTCCAAGTAGCCCCAACCTCCCACAACTTCTTCCATCAAGATCTTCAGCCACACCATCTTGTCGGTACCGTGGCTTGCTCCTGTTGGTAAGCTGCTCGAGGTCCTCTCGCGACTCCTGTGCCTCCGGCCTGTGGGTTCATTTGAGGGTCACCTTTGTTTTATTTGGGCCCCTCTGATTGCTCGGGCCTGCCCTGACTCCCTTGCTTGTGGTGAGTCTCCTGGACCTTGCTGGTCCCTACTGTGCACCTTCTTGATTTCCTGCATGGGTTGCATTTGCCAAGGCTTGTTGGTGCTCCCGCCGGACACCAACCCCATAGCACTTGACATCCTTCATGGGACAGCTCGCATTCGAGTCCTGGTCATCCTCAGCATTGCCTGGTCCTTGCAGCTGCAGAGTCAAGGTCACTGTCATCCTTCCTGAAGCACCCGGCATCGGAGGGCATTCGTCTTCCAAGTCTCCTGGTCACCCCTGAGTGACATAGACTCTGTACCCTCTGCTTTTAGGTTCTCCTCATCAAGAATGTACGTTTGGATTCCTACGGACACTTTCTCATCTTCCACGAGCGGCACTTTCCTGCCATTGGGTTCGACGGCGGTTTCCGACGCCACTTCACACCTATGCACCCGGCTTCCTTGTGACAGGTAACTTGGGTACCATGGTATCCACGGTGGGGTGGCTCTCCAACCTTCTGTCTTCCACTGGGTTTCTTGAGGGTCCACTGGGAAGGGTCCTTAATCTTTAAAATTCCAATCGCGAGGTTCACATAGACTTGTACAGAGCACGCGGTCGTGTTCTCACACTGCACACACTCTCCGTGGGGTCCCTATCTACTTACCTTGGGTAGTTCTGTGGGTCCCCAGTAATTCTACGTCCTCTCGACATTGTCCTGACTCGAGTCGTGGTTCTTATACCACTTTCTTAGTATATGGTTTGATTCCCCCCTGGGGCCCACTGTGTATTAGTGCTATTTACTGTGATTTCTTTGCTAAGGTATTGCGTGCTTTGTGTCTATGTCCGTGTGGGAAATACTGTAACGTACTAGAGAGTGTGATATAATAAATACATATTTTTATACATACTTTGTGTGGTTCCTCTTCATTTAATCTATACTATAATATTGCATTCTGGTAAAACAAGCTGCTTTACACTCCTTCAAGGCTAAGCCTGAATGCTGCTCTCCACAGCTGCCACTTGGATAGCTTTCTAAGGTGGTCTGAGACCTCTTAAATCACCATAAGGGTTGTCTGGACTGGCGCAAGGTGCCCACTTACATTAGTGGACATCATATACCAGGCCAGCTTCTCACACTCCCACTGTTGGTCTTTCTGGACACCCTGGTTCTGACCCATTTTTCAGCAATCCTCACCAACTCTGTAGGAGAAGACAAGTTGGAATCCACCTAATGATGATACAATTTCTCTGTGGTACAATTAGTTAAAATGTGCTCCTTCATAATTAAATGATAAAGCCCTTCATAAGTGTCCACCTCATTCCCTTTATCAAGCCTTCTGCTGCTTTGACTGAAGAGTCTACAAAGTCCACCCATTTCTGGTTTTGACCTTTATGGGTACCCCTAAACTTTCTCTGTGGCGAGTCCAAATCCTTCTATCAAGGTCTCCTTCATATGCTTATAGGACTCAGTCTCATCCTCCTTAAGGGTCAGATGTCTATCTCTGCCCTTCACTGAGAAAAACTCCCACAGCGGAGAGCCCCAGTGCTGGTGACCTATCCTTCTCATTTTGCGAGCCCTCTCAGAGGCTGCAAACCATTTGTCAATGTCATCACCATCACTAAACTTGGGACAATCACTTTGGGGATCATAGGATCAAAAGATTCCACCTTCTCCCTATTAAATTTGCTTCCACCATTATCTTTGGGCTTCAAGCCCATCTTGACCCTTCTTTCTTCAAGGGCTAGTCTCCTTTCCTCGAGTTCAATCTTTTTCTCCTCTAGTGAGAGGTGATCAAGCTCTTCCTCATGGCTCACTATCACCTTACCAGTAGGGGGTCAGTTAGAGTGATTCCTGTCACTTTCCACTGGTGAAGTGACAGGGTGGAGAGTTTTGGTTTTCACCTTCTTCCCCATCTTCTTCAATTTTGGCCAGGGCATCATGCTCACCCTCTTCATGATCTTCTTCTGGGAATGGACCTCCCTCTCTAGTTTTTCCTTTTCGTACGATCTGAGAGCTTTTTAAAGTCCTCCTTTTTAGCTATAACTGTATAGCTAATGCCCTTTGCTTTGCACAAAACCCTCAGATCACTGATCTTCAGGGCTGGGATGACTGACAGGTTGAGATTCTTACCATTTTGCCTAACTGTTTTATTTATAAAGTTGGGGTCTTTTTAAAACTTTTAAAAAACGTTTAAACCTTTTCCTAACTTTCATAAGTCTTCCTGTTGTACTATTGGAATGGAGGTCTACACAGGGCCCTACAATTCCAATTTAAAATAATCAAAATCATTAAAAAAAATTACAAAAATTAGTCTAAAGTCAATAGTGGATTTCTCATGCAAAAATCACTTATGACCAAGTGGTACTGTGAAACACAATTTCAGGAGCCCACCACTGTAACACCAATGTAGAAAGGCGGAGTATTATGTGGTGATGCTGGTTAGGCTTCACCATGCAATACCTTCACAATACCCCAAAGAATGTCCTTGGATTCACATTAATAAATCTTTATCTCAGTCCTGGTAGAGTGGCACAGAGCAGTCAGGCTTTACTAGAGAAACATGTGTTAAGTATTTCAGAGTACTAACATGGCCGATAAGTACCTGACATGACTGGAAGAAAATCCAACACCAATTTATAAATATCAAGCAGATTTGTATATAATTTTAGACACCAAAATGAAGTAAATCAGACAAGTATAACCAGAGATATGGATTTTAGAAGCAATATTAAATCAGTGCCAAACAGTACTGCAAAACTTTCTCATAGCAGTCAATGGGAAAAAGCACTAGTGATAATCGGTCACTTGCAGGTCGAGTTGTGTGGAACCCAAGGAGGGTAAAGTGATGCGGGTCCCAAGACCAAGCCACGACAGTCAGTTCAATTCTACCTGGCTCAAGAAGTCCAGGTGCAGAGTTGTCCTGGCTGTCCTTGGTACTGAAGTGGGAGTTGCAGGAGGGCAGGTTTTACCGCTTACACAGTGCTGGTGGGGAACAGGGTGCAAAAAGTCAACAATGATGCCACTGCTGATGTCGGATAAAGGTTTTGTGGAGTTCCCTTAAAGTGCAGCGTCAAGTAAAGGAGGTGGTTGTTGGACTGGTGACCAACAAACCTAGGCAGTGGTAAGGTCAGCAGAAAGTTATTTTGATGTCCGGAGGTCTGGGGGAACACAGTAGCCACCTGAAACTTTGTGGAGGTCAAGACTATGTTTCCCACAATGCATTGGATCATCTACTTTTAGGCAATCTCTTGGAGGGCCCAATTGCCAGCAATTCATTGATTCCGGCACATTGTTTTTACCTGCAGGGGACTAGTACCACTAGCCCAGGGGAGTCTAGAGTTGCCTTTGGCTCTCAAAGGGCTCCCTCTGGCTGGGGAAACTGAGCTTTGGTCCAGGATAAATCACAGTTGTGCAGTTCCAGGAAGGATGTGACAGGTGCAGAATACCACGCATTTTGCTTGTGCAGCTTCTGTTGTTGCAGTCTCTGGTATCTTGTTGTGCCCTTTGTTGCAAGTCAGATCAGAACTGAGGTTCTGGTGTCGAGGCAGCCCTTAAATTCTAAATTTAGGGGTGTGTGTGCAAGTGGCCAATGGGCTAATCCACCCCTGAGGTGACCACATCCGGGTTGTAGATCACCTTTACTTCCCAGAACCCTCTACTAAAGATGGCAGAAGTCTTCCTTAGCTGTACACACCAGGTAGCCCACCCTAGAGGTGTAGATAGCCTTCTGGGGGTGTACACCTCATAAATGCCTAATTATCCCACCTCCCTGGGTGCAAATGTGCCTGGGGCAGAGGGAAGGCTGTTTCCTCCTTTGGAAGGTAGCCTGGTTGCATATCATAGGTGGTGCAGCCTTTGAAGCTCACTGCCTTGATTGGCCACTTAACTAGCCATCCTGTCAGGGAGTAAGGTGTGACCTCCTTCCCGTCCAGGCCATTGCTTCTGACTCCTGGGAGAGTTCACACCTCCTGGCAGGGGGTCAGATTCCTTTCTTGGAGGTAGCAGGTGCGGGCTGGCAGCCACAGCACAGGAAAGGCTTGTTTGATACCAAACAGGAGATATTTCGGCAGTGCCATAATGGGGCTGCCAATCTCGGGTTTGCCCAGGTGCCAGACGATGTTATCTAATGGCCTGTCTATCACTTATAGTAGCCTTTAATGGTAAAGGCCACTATAGCTTGCACTTACATGTCCACACCTTTAATATAACGCACCCTGCCTCCTAGGCTTAGTGGGCCTTCATTAGGGGTGACTAACATATATTAAAATAGTGCATTGACATGCACAGCTGGTGAGGGCAAAGTCGAGTTTGAGCAGTTTGCACTGCTCCTGCAGTCTGCAATGCAAGGCCTGCTGGCAGTAGTTTACTTGGGTCACTCAGGGTGGCACAAACACTTGTGACCCCTTTAACAGTAACACCCATGCCCTGGGTACCACTGGTACCAAATAATAGGGACTTTTAAGTGGGTTAAAGTCCTTGCCAATTGGGTTTACCAATTCACACATATCAGTTTTAGGGAGAGAGCACTGGCACTTGGTCCTGGGCAGCAAGCTCAAGTCCACTTTCAGAGTCATAACCATCAGCATAGGACCAAAAAGTGTGTGTGGGGTGACCATACAAAAAGGGCACTTTCCTACACCCAGTGTGCCAGAAGGGGCTGCTGGTACTCACGTTTCCAGGAGTTTGCCTCGTCACCAGGTCAGAAGATTGCAGCTGTGACTGGGAAATTTAGTCTGGACATCAAGGCCTGCGCCTGACTGACCCCGGAAGACCACAAAAGACGCCATATGAGATGTTGCACCCTAAATGGGCTCCAGCTGGGAACCAGAAAATCAAATCCTCCCTCCCCCAAGGGAAAAGTGACTTGCCTCCTCTTCAAGAAGGAGGAGCAGCTCTGATCACTGTAACTAGCTGGCTGCGTGGCTTGAGGGAGAGAGCCTGCGCCTGCTGGGTGATGCTGCCTACACAACGGGCAGCCCAACTGCACCTAACAAGATCCGGACTGTTGAGCACCCATGTAGAGGGCCCTTGCTGCACCGTTGAACGTTTCCATACTGTTGGAGCGGGTAAAACTAGAATTGGGCCTGTGGGGCCTGGGGAACTCCCTGCTAATGGTGGTGGGGCATCATAGACACTTTTGACTAATTCCTGAAGAGAGGATATGATTGTGTGACAAAGGGCAACAGATACGCAGACCAAATAGCGCGTTTCTGTGCACGAAATTTAATGGCTTTAAACAGAGCAATTGAAAGGGGACATACTGAATGCCATCTTATGTTTACAAACATTTATGAAACTTGGAACGAAGTGAGGCAGATGCAGGAAGAGGCAAGTGATGAGAAAAAGGAAATTTGGAGAAATACAGGTTGTAGAAAATGAGCAATAGATGAAGTGTGGGTCTATTTTGACGAAAGACCAGTGTGACATGGTGGGGCCGACAAAGGGGAAATGCAAGGACAATGGGGACTGATGGACCACTACACCCCTCTCTTCCCCTCTTGTTTCTCACCGACAGGACGAGTGGCCTACAACAACCAGAATCCCCTACGGCATTGTCGACTTCCAGGAGGAAGGTGTCTGTGATTGGGGATTCCCACTCCGCGAGACTCCGCCCACAAATGACGTCACCACGCACGGAGTGATAAGGAGAAGGGATTCCAGGAAGGGCATGTGTGATTACACCGGAGAGGAGGACGAGGCGTGTGAGCAGAGCGTTGTGGATTACGGAGGAAGCGGAGCATCAGAAGAGAGAGCAGACCGTGCAGCAGTGTCATCAGGAGCCCGGGGGAGAGCCAGGAGGCCAACGACCTCGCGACTCGCCCAGCCACGTCACAGGTACGCGAGCGGTTCACGGGTTGGATTGGGAGGAGGGACAGGTGGACAGAGTAGAAGCCGAGTATTCCCCCCCCTTTCTTTCCCTCTCTTCACCTCACCTTGAGCACCTTCACGTATTTTCTGTTCGTTAGAAGTGTGTCACGGTTGTTACGGTGTCCCCTCACTTCCCATCCCTTCGGGTTTGAGTCCAACCGAACCCTCACGTCAGTTTCTTTTCTTTGTCTTCCCCGCTGCCTACATCACGGAGTCTACGGGAACCCGACGACAGACACAGTGGGAGAAGGACCGGAGTGAGCCTGGGAGCGAACGGACGCCAGCCCACCAAACAGTCTCAACCCCGTATCCACCCGGAAGACTGGCGTCTAGGAGGAGGCGTGTTCTAAGTTCAATAAAGCCATCTTTACCTCGACTTGGTTTCCGTCCCATTCATTCACCCACGCCACAACCAGTCTTGCCAGATTCTTTACTCTCCCGTATGGCCAGGGCATATCATGGAATTGCACATGTTGGAAGAGATGCAATGATCAGACTCTTCAAGCAGTCATGGTATAACCCAAGGTTCAGGGTCATTGCAGAGAGCCTTTGCCAAAGGTGCATCTTTTGTCAAAAGCAAAATCCAGGCAGAAAGACAGTTGTTAGTTGGGGACGAATTGGAAGAGCAGGAGGACCATTTACCCGCCTCCAATTGGACTTCATTGAGCTCCCCCCATGCAATGGGCTGAAATATGTGTTGGTTGTTGTCTGCTTGTTCTCTCGTTGGGTGGAAGCCTATCCGACAAGAAGGAATGACAGCTTAACTGTCGCCAAATTACTTCTAAGAGAACTGATTCCTAGATACGGATTTCCAGTCACTTTAGAGACAGATAGAGGAACACATTTTAATAATGAGATAATTCGGATGATTTGCGCAGCATTACAGATTGAACAGAAACTGCATTGTGCCTATCGACCCGAAGCATCTGGAGTGGTTGAGCAGTTAAACGGCACAATAAAATCTAGGTTAGGAAAGGTGTGTGCATCCACAACACTGAAATGGCCTGACGCTTTACCCCTTGTACTAATGAGTCTTAGAAGCATTCCTGACAAAAAGACGGGTCTGAGTCCACATGAAATCCTAGTGGGAAGAGCAATGAGACAAACATACATACCAGCGAACAAACTTATGAATATATCTGATGATCTAGTGCTTGATTATTGCAGAGGATTGGCTGATCTGGTGCGTTCTGTGTCTCACCAGGTTGGAGAAGATGCCACAACAACACAGCCGAATCAAGCTCATGATCTGAGTCCTGGTGAGTGGGTTCTTATCAAGAAACACCAGAGGAAATCGTGTTTAGAACCCAGGTGGAGCGGTCCTTACCAAATAATTCTGGTGACGACGACGGCAGTGAAGTGTGGTGGTCTGCCAAATTGGATTCACGCAAGCCACACCAGACGAGTCCCAAGTCCACTTGAAAGACAAAAGCAGCAACTGGTAAACAAAAGTCAAAGACCAGAGGATGAAGTGTGTGAAGCTGAAGAATCTAGAATAACAGATTCTGAAGAACAAACGGATGACGAACAGCCGAGCACAAGTCAAGTAAAGTGGGCACCAGCTACTGGGTTTCATGAGACTGTTGTTGAACCAGAGGAAGGTGAAACTGCTGTTGAACCAGGAGAAAGTGAGTTCACTGCTGAACCAGTTGAAAGTGGGTTCACTGCTGAGCAAGGAGTCAGTGAAATTACTGTTGAAACAGAAGAAACAGAAGTTGCTGAAACACAGAAAGAAAGAGAGATAGAAGGAAGGCCAAATAAGAGAACCTGTGAACCAGATACAGAAGGTGAAAGAGTAGTTCAAACCAAGATACCAAGAAAAGCTGATAATTTGCCAGGTGGAGTGAAAAGACTGAAATACACTCTTGTGAGAAGAAAGTCAAAGAAAAGACCAGAACAAGAAGAGTCAGGAGAAGAATTAGTACGAAAAACAAGAAGAGGAAGAATTCCAAGTAGAAAATATACAGCACCAGAATGGACTTACGTCATCTTGGAAGAAATTGAAAGCTCAGATCCAAGTGAAGAAGAAGACAAATCAGACACTGAACATGTTGATGAAAGCAAATTGAGACCACCTTAAAAGAACTGTGACAAAAACTAAGGTGCAACATTGTCATCTGGAAGAAGAAGTAAAAGAATTCTGAAGACCTAAAGAAAAGAAAAGAAAAAAATAAAAGGGGTAAAGAAGAAAGTCTGAAGTGTGGGATTACACTATTTTCCTAGAATTTTTTTAGAATTTTTTGTAAAGTTTAGTGTTTGTAGATTTAGATAAAAAATTTATATTTTTTGGTAGAATACAAAATGGCAAAAGAAAAGGTGACTGAACATCCAAAATCTAGTCTAAAATGTAGATGTATTAAAGCTTGCTTATGTAATGTCTTGCTATTAACATTTGTGTGGATATTACTAACTGTCCTTGTACCTATCCTAATGGTAACTAATAATGGAAATAATACTAATGATGTGACAAGTGAAAGAGTGAATGATGTTACTAAAAGAACACCTAACCCTAACATAGAACAATTGGATGGAAGCATTCTCCATCATGATAAATCAATTACTGATTTCTCGTTAAATGTGTTTACTAAATTGTTGTGTGAATATATTGATACGATGAATGTGAGTGATTGTTATGTGTGCATGCAATTACCTTCGTCTGTCTCAGAGGGGTAACATACCATCACCTTCCTTTAACATATGGTGTGTCTTGCAGGGTGTTAACCAGTTTGTTTTACATGACGGGGAAGCTCGAATATCATTATTCTAATATAGATTTAGTGTTTTCAGAAATACCTATTATTAAGGAACTAAATAAGGTTTTGAGTAATAAAAATGCACATTATATGGGAGAGTGCTTCCATATTACTAAGGCTTTAGATATAGAGTATGCTTATAAAAACAATTTAACATGTAGTTTGCAGGTTGAAGAAAAAGTATTTATAGAAATGGTAGAAAGTAAAAAGGAAAGTTTCCAGAGAAAAGCTGTTGAACAGAAGTCACAAGTTCCACCATGGGCTTTCAGGGAAGGAAATTATGAGAAAGGCGAAATATTTGCTGCAATGTCCCTGGACTGGCATCAGAAAGGAAAATTATGTTTGCTTAGAATGAAAACTAACTATAATAATTATTTCATCGGTGCTAGTGAATGTGAGCATACCTTTCAAATTACTGGAGGTTGGGGATTGAAGGGTGGAACTGATCCTGTTTTTCCAGGAGTTAATTATGTGTGTGGTAAGAAAGCCTATTATAGATTGCCTGCACATTGGTATGGTAGTTGTTATTTTGCTATTGTCTTTCCAAAGGTCTATCACATGGATCGAAACAGCAAAGGATTAAAGGAAATAAATCATGGACTAACACGTAACAAGAGAGCAAGTTTCCTAGAAATAGTAGGTGATATTTTTGGTGCACTGATACCCTCAGTTGGAGTCGTTCTCAATTCACACAAAATTCAGAAGTTATCCACAGTGGTTGATTGTTTATCAACAGATACTGCTGGTGGTTTCTTAATGATTGACACAGAAATGGTTGCAATCAGATCAATGGTTTTGCAAAATCGACTTGCCCTTGATATCTTATTGGCAAAAGAGGGTGGAGTCTGTGGCATGTTGAAAATCCAACATTACTGTACCTATATCCCTGACAAAAGTAAAGGGATTGAGGGATATATAAAGAATATTACAAAATTACATGAAGATTTGACCCAACTGGAGGTTGACGGTGTTTGGGAGAGACTTGGTAAGAGTTTCTCCTCCATAGGTAAATGGTTTTCTACTTTTGGAAGTAGTTTATTAGGAAAAATAATAATACCAATTATTTCAGTAGCCATAATAGTCTTAGTGATAATAACAACATATAAATGTTGTAAGTGTAAGAGTGGGAACAAGGAAATGGTAGAATCAGAGAATAAACGAAGAGCGAGAAAGAGAAAAAGAGAGGAAATTGAGCTAGAAGAATACTATAATATGATGAAAGATATAGATGAAAGTGCCATAAAAAGAGAGAAGAATACAGAGTTTTAGATAAATGAAGATGGCACTCGGTATGGTAGGCATTTTATGATGGCTCCAGGAAGCCATCAAAGGGGGATTGATGAAGCAGGATTTTGCAAAAAGAAACCTGCTCAAATGAATACCCACATAATACGTACTAACAGTAAGTAATAATAGAAAATTAACGTGCACCTTACATGAACACGAGGGAAAACTGCTTTGCACATGCATGCACTAACGTGAGATAACGCATGAGAGAACTAAAACCGTATTTACTTTATGCTTTGAAAGAAACGAGAAACAATGCATGACTAGGCTGCATGTGTATTTCGTAGTTTGCATGTTGCAGCTTGCTTTGAAATAATAAATAATATTGTTTTGCATAAAGCTATGCTAGGAAAAAACGTTAACAGGGACTAGTGCAAAGGTGGGTGGTAAACAGTGAAAACTACATTATCATATAATTAATGAATGCTCATTTTCCATTTGCTATAGTGAGCTGGATGAGACGCCATTTTCCTTAAATTAGCAGAATAAAGGAGGGGTCGGATGAATGATAAAAAATGAACTGACAAAGGCACGCTGAAGCGCTGAGCACAGCAGCAGAAGTGAATGGGTGAAGGCCAATGTGATGATCGTCTGCCAAGCGATGTGACAGACCGTGGGACAGAAGGACTCCTTCCGTAGACATTGCTTTAATTATATACAATTGTAACATGGATCAGATCGTGTGAAAGTTCGTATGAGTTCATAAGAATAGGCATAAAACAATGAAATATTTAGAGCCCGGATGAAATCATGATGGTGTGACAAACCACCTCCTAAACCCTCCAATCATCTGCTTAGTTTTGTGAAATGTTTCAATTGATGTGGGATGGACATGTAGGTTTTAGGGTATAACTGGGGTGCTTTTAGGGGTGTGGCATTGGTCGTTAGGCAGAGAGGCTGAGAGAGGGGAGATGCGTTGCCGTTCGTCGGTTTGCAGAGAGGCCTAGCTGTTCCTGTCCTGTCCTAATCCTGTCCCTGAAATCTTTGTCCCCTGATTCAATTTCAAGGGACCCCCACCATCACTTAGGCCAAAGGGGTGGTTTTCTACAGATCCATCAGGTTTGTATTATTCTGACTCGTTCTTGCACAATTTATCTGCAAATGTATTTTGTCTCTGAAACTTTTGTCTCTTCTTCTATTCACTCCTTTATGCCCAATGTCATTATTGATTGATGAGTTTGTCTCAATTTGAAATTGCTGATGTTTTTCTCTCCCTTTGTGAGTTCATTGTTTGCATTTGTGACCGTATGCATTTGAGCATTTTATTGTTTGAATTGAGATAAAACTTTATTAACTTCAACGAGAGTTTGTGGTTATTTAGTTTACGAATGATTAGTCAGATAAAAGAGCATCATTACCATCAACTATTCAACTAATTGGTTCATCGACCAAGTAGAGGGAAAGTTGATGTATAAGTTAGATAAGTATTTTAAAGATGCCATACATGAATTTTAGAAACAAAAGGAATTGAAGATATATATATTGACTCCAGTGCATCAGGGATTTGGGTGTATGTGTATGGGCCATTGTTCTGAGATATTATTGAGTATTGATCCCTGATCAGGTATTGGCCTCGCGCTGGATCAATCCTCTTCCCCTTCTGAGAGGTCTTTACCTTGTTCAGAGGGGTGGTCCTTAGCATACCCTGCCACCAGCTCCTGGAGCCTTTGTTTGGAGGGATGAGACCCCATGGTAATGTTTTTAAACTTACATAGAGGACTTAACTCCTTAAATGCTAAATGGAGATGAGGGGTGAGGTCGAGCTCCTCAACCGTATTCTCTATGTTATTAGTTATATTTTCACTAATAGCTGGGTTCTTGTTAAGAGACATTCTTCAAAAAAAGTTTCTAACCCTCCTACCCCTAACTATAGTGGCTTTTATTTTTCTAAAATTCTGAAGGGACTTAACCAATTGTCAATTCAAAAATCAGAATTTCTAAAGACAATTTAGGAATTATGTCATGTGATCAGGTGTTGACCAAGTCAGTCCAACAAATGCAAAGGTGTATATCCCACCACTGATCCACCAATGTAGGAAGCTGGCTCTGTATATACTATACCAAAGTGAGGTATTGTGTGCACACAGTCCAGTGGATCCCCAATGGTAGGCAGAGGTTAGAGTAGATAGTACCTTACTCTCTATTTGTGGTAGTGTGGGCGAGCAGTAAGGCCTTATCAGAGGGTAGTGCTAAGCATTTATTGTCCTCACTCAGGCAAGAAATGATTTCACACACTCAAGGACTGAACTCTGACCAATTTGTTTTGTATAAAAATATCATTTAGGTATATTCTTTTCTAGAACCAAGCCAGGCCTGGTACAGGTAAGTATAAAAATACTTTGCAAGCATATACAGTTTACATACAGTTTGAATGCAGTATAATGCAATGAATTGGTTACAGAATAATTACTTCTTACTTGTAAATAGTCGGAATTACTTTTCGGTTACTTTTCGTACACAGCCAGGTATCTCGAGATACTAGGCTGGTGCAATTCCTAGAAGAAGGAAAAAGGAGGTAATGCATTTTGCAATGTCATTTCAGGTTTGCAGTATTACTCACGATACACACTTAGTCCTTTCAAAAACAGAACTGGGTTTACGGGTCCGTGGGTAGGATTCGGTCAGATGGGCACTCGAATCGCACCACCAGCCGCACAAAGGCAGCCAGGTGCAGAGTGCATGGACCACATGTTAGTCAACGGGCTAAGCACGGTCATGGGATTGGGGACTGTGGCGAGCAGGCCACCAGTTTGGGAAAACAAGAGCTCCTGGAGTCGAGGTCAGCACGCTAGGGCCAAATGGTCAACACAAGAACTACACCGGAAGCGGCACAGAGGCGGCCGGGTGTAGGATGCGGTCTTTGGCTGAAGCTACAGAGAAGGTCGAGGGTCCCTTGGAGTAGGTCCGTGGCTGATGAGGTGAATGGGGTCTTTAGGAGTCGTCGTCTCGTGACCACAAGCATTCAGAGATGGAGTCGGTCGGACGGTCGCAGTTGGTCTTTCTGGACCGCTTGGGTTACGGTGTCGGTCAGGGTGTCGCCTTCGGTCGTGGTTGAGGGGAGCTTCCAGTTGTTGGCTGCAGATTTGGTTTAGGAGCTGGTAGAGATTCAGGGGACACTGGGATCCAGGCAAGGAACACGGGGGGGACCTCCTGAGGATATTGGGTCACTCGGGCGCCGGGACCAGAGTGTTAGAGACTCACGGAATCGGTCAGAGTTGGTTGCTTTTGAACAAGTCCGGTGCTCACGGGAGACAGAGTCTGTTTGGTTGCAAAAGCAGTGCAGGCTCTCCGGGTTTTTTGAGGACTGCTGGCTGCAGGACACACCGAGGTTTTGCAGGAGGAGTCTGAGGTTGGAAAGGCCGGTGGGGCTGGGGCCAAGTCAGTCGGTGTCCTCCTCTTCCTTTCTTCTGCGCGGCTTTTAGGTCCTTCTTCTTCTGACTTAGACACTGCAGGGGTACAGGGTTCATACACCTGTACCCTCACCACTTGTATAGTGCACCCAGCTAGAGGAGTGCCTTACCTATGCCAGGGCAGTGGATCGTTGGCATGGCACACAGGGATGTGTGCCATGTCGAGTCTTCACTTTGTTCTGCACCAAAACACGCATCCTGCAATGGCAGTGTGTGTGTGTAAAGGTACAGGGCCTCTAAGGGTGGCACAATAAGTGCTGCAGCC
>CAWUFW010026236.1:0-35533 GCA_963921515.1 Calotriton arnoldi | reverse complement strand
ACTGGCGACCGCAGTAGTATATATATATATATATATCACTGAAAAAACCATAGGTTTTATGGACAGTTATAGTTAGTTGGACATTGCACTCGTACAAAACCCGTGAAATTCCCCCGTTATAGTTAGTTCAGCTAACTATAACTCCCGCCCCGCAATGCACTGCTGATGATGTCACATATTACATCACTCATGACATGGTCAGTGACATCACTAATGACATCACTGATGACATCTCAAATGACATCACTGATGACATCATCCAATGACTGTGTGTTTCTGTAAAGTTTAAATATTTTTAATATAAATAGGGAAAGGCGTATTGAAGAATGAGTGGGTGTATAAGTGTCTGTATGGATGATTTAGTATGTGCGTGACTAACTCTATGAGTGAGTGACTAAACGTATCTTACTGATTGCATGGGTTAGTGACTAAACTGGGTGAATGTCTGTATCCGTCTGTCTGTTGCTGTGTAAGTGGCTGCATGGGTTTGTGAATAGCTACATGAGTGTCTATATGAGGTATTGATTGGTTGTCTGAGTATCTGTATGGGTGCCTGAGTGTTTGTGTGGGTGGGGTGTGTGCGACTCTGTGCATAGATGTGTGAGTGGGTGATTCACTGGGTGTATGGTTTCAAGAGTGCATCTGTGATAGACTGTATGGGTGGGTAAGTGTGTGTAAGAGTGTGTTAGTGAGTGAATGTATGTCCCAGTGGTACATGTGTGAGTAACTACATATGTGAAAGGCAGTATATATGTGTGTTGGAGTATATAAATAGCTATAAGCGAGAGTGTGTGATTGTGAGAGTGACTGTATGGATGAGTGTGTGCTTGTATCAATGATTGTATAAGAGCGTAAGAATGTGCTAGTATTTGTATGAGTAAGTGAGCTGGTGTGTGTATAACTGTATAGGTGAGTAAATGGCAGTGTGTTTAATTATTTGCATGACTGACTAGGTGTGTGAGTACCTCTATGGATGAGTGGCGGTGTTTGAGTGTCTATATAGGAGTATGAGTGCATATGATAGTCCTGTACTGAGTGACCGTAAGTATGAGTGACTGTACGGGTGAGTGAGTGGATGTGTGTGTAGACCTAAGAATCAGTGACTGGGTATGTAGTTATTGGTGTTGGAGTGTCTATGGTTTTGCGAATGGCAGTCTGTAATTTAGAGTAGGTGTATCAAAGATTATATTAGGGTGTGAGGAGGTACATCAGATTATCACGTGGATGATGTCATCAGTGATGTCATCAGTGATGTCATTTGAGATGTCATCAGTGATGTCATCAGTGATGTCACTGACCATGTCATGAGTGATGTAATATGTGATGTCATCAGCAGTGCATTGCGGGGGCGCGAGTTATAGTTAGCTGAACTAACTATAACGGGGGAATTTCACGGGTTTTGTACGAGTGCAATGTCCAACTAACTATAACTGTCCCTAAAACCTATGGTTTTTTCAGTGAATTTGTAAGGTTTTTTAAATGCTAATTTCTAACTATAACGTGCCTGAAACCTATGGTTTTTTGAGTGAATTTCAAAGTTTTTTTAAATGCTAATTCCTAACTATAACGTGTCTGAAACCTATGGTTTTTTTCAGTGAATTTCAAAGGTTTTGTAAATGACAATTTTTAAATGTATTAATTATTATATTTATTTTTTTGATACTGATTTACTACATTTCTTTAAACTATTTATTTTTAGATATTTTATTTTTTAAATTACATTGTAATTACATTATACATTACATTACAAAATTTACTTTCTCAGAATGAAGTACTTTAGTTTAAATACGTTGCAAATAGGCAATAGACTTTTAAGTCCAGTAGTTACAGTTGTTGCAATGGGCAACACAATTTCAAACACAATGCAACATTGAGCTCAATGTGAATTTCTAGTTAAATGCAATTAGTTACTTTATGGATTACTTTTCTAACCACAGGACTGGATCCTAGATTCAGTCCTGGGACATCTCCTGTAAACAGTTGAGTAAAAGCGTTTTGGTTACAGTAGTGATTTTTAAGGAATATTATTGTATTTTAAAAGTTGACACCGAAACTTTTTCACATAGAATCACCAATGTTATCCTATGGGAGGAAATTCACTTAGCAGGTAAGTAGTGTTATCGTTACTTTTTCTTACTCAGTGGTGGATCCTGGATCCAGCACTGGTGCATCTCCTGTAAACAGTTGAAAGAATGCGTTTAAGTCATACAGGCAATTTGTAAGGAATATTTGTAGTTTGTGAAAATCGACACTTTGAAACTTTTCTGCTGAAAACCAGACAATGGATTCCTATGGAAGGAAATACAAGTTACTGGTAAGTACGGTTACTTTTCAGGGTCAGTGCTGGGCTAAAAGATGCAGCACTGGGTTCTCGCCTGATAACAGGTGAGTAAATAGGAATTCGTAGTTCGGCTGATTTTAGAGGAATATTATAAAGTTCCAAAACTCCACACTTAGAAGAATTTCCAAGTGAAACCAGTCAATGCTAGTCTATGGAAGGAAATTCAAGTTACTGGTAAGTACGGTTAGAATTACTTTTCAGGATCTGTACTGGGCTCAAAGATGCAGCACTGAGGTCTCTCTTGATAACAGGTGAGTAAATTGGAATTCGTAGTTCAGCTGATTTTAGAGGAATATTTGCACAATGGTGAAGGGAGGGGGCGGGGCCTGAGGTGACATGTGTGCAAACGCGCCCGTGGTGCGTTTTAAGTTGGGGGATTAAGTCCCCTTGAATCATGAGGGTCCCTGGGGTCCAACTAGCCCACCCTGTACCTCCAGTATGCGCCAGGAGCTGCGTTGCAGAGAGGTGTAAAAGGGGCGTGGCCTCTGTACACCTCTCTGCAACGCAGCCCCTGGCGCATACTGGAGGTTCCTGGTGGGCTAGTTGGCCCCAGGGACCCCCAGTATTCAAGGGGAATTTGTTCCCCATCTGCAAACGCGCCAGGGTGCGCGTTTGCAGAGTGCTGGAAGGAGGGGGCGTGGCCTCCGGCGCGAAGCCGGTCTTTTTTTTCTTCTTCATTTTTAGAAAGGGGGCTGTGTGGCCCCCCTTGTTTTTGTAATTTCTTGGCCCTGGGGACCCCATTCCCCAGGGCCTGCCCCCTAATATCTTCTTCAACAAAAAAAAAAATTGGAAGGGGGCCGCGTGGCCCCCCTCCCTAGGCTTTAATCAGCCCTGGGGACGCCATCCCCCGGGGCATGGCCTTCTTTTTTTTTTTAAATGTTATGGAGGGGGGCTGTGTTGCCCCCCTCCTTAGGCCACTTATGGCCCCGGGGACCCCATCCCCCGGGGCTGGCCCTCTCCGTTGGGGACCGTGGGGGGGTCCCCAATCCCCCCACGGTCCCGCCGGCTCCCAGCGTCCTTCGGGAGCCGGCATTGCTTTTCCACATGGGGAGCTGCTAAGATGCAGCTCCCCATGTGGAAAAGCAATCGGCTTTGGTTTTTGGAAGAGAGAGCAGGGCCATCACGGGCTCCAGGAGGGGGGCCGCGCGGCCCCCCTCCCTCCATTTGGCAAAGCCCCGGGGAGGTGGTGGTCCCCGGGGCTCGGGGGTCCATAATGGACCCCCATATTGAAATATTTAGTGCAACGGGGAGGTGGCGGTCCCCGGGGCGTGTGGGGGGCACGAGCCCCCCCACACAGGTTAATTTTTTTTTTTTTAAAAGAAGCCCCAGGGGGTGGCGGTCCCCGGGGCTGCGGGAGGGCCGAGACCCTTCCCGCACCATTATTTTTTTAAAGCCACAGGGGTGGCGGTCCCCGGGGCATGGGGACACCTTAGAGGCCCCCCCACACATAAAAATAAGAAAAGCAGGCATGCCCCCGTGACTTGGGCCACCCGGGGGCCAAATAGCATTTTTTTTTTATCGGCTGAATCCGCGCACCCAGCGCGTTTTTGCAGATTTTTATTTTTTGGGGCCTTGGGGGTCCTTGTGGGACCCCCTGAGTAGGCCTTGGGGGTCAGGGTGTTTCTACCCAGCCCCCTTTTCGCGTTTTTTGCGTTTTTCTCACTGCTTTCTTGTGCCTCGGTTCTACCGAGGGACAAGATGGCTGCCAACACTTCCTGGTTTGGAGTGTTGACAGCCAATTAGCATACAGCTCGTGATCGGGAGGGTACACAGACACTACGCAGCCATAGATATATATGTGATTTTACTTGTGATTTTCTCAGCAACTACTGAACGGATTTACACCATTTAAGCAAAAGGCACGACTCTGAACAAAGGGCTACCTTTTGCCAAATTTGGTGTAATTCCGTTCAGCAGTTCGGGCTGTAGCTGCGACTAAAGGTTCCTACGGAAAATTGAATGGGGAAAACACGTTTTGGGACCCCCCTTTTTTCTCGGCCCCCGCTTGACGAATCACCCCGAGACTTTCAGGATAGGAGCAGACCGGAGCGCCCCAACAAGTTGGAACATTTCGCGAAGATACGTCAACCGGCGCCAACGTTATTTCAAATAGAATGTTGCAGATTTCCTATGGAAAATTGGTCCTAAGTATAACTATCTACTGGCGACCGCCAGTAGATATATATATATATATATATATATATATATATATATATATATATATATATATATATATATATATTCACTGAAAAAACCATAGGTTTTAGGGACAGTTATAGTTAGTTGGACATTTCACTCGTACAAAACCCGTGAAATTCCCCCGTTATAGTTAGATCAGCTAACTATAACTCGCGCCCCCGCAATGCACTGCTGATGACGTCACATATTACATCACTCATGACATGGTCAGTGACATCACTGATGACATCACTGATGACATCTCAAATGACATCACTGATGACATCATCCAGTGACTGTGTGTTTCTGTAAAGTTTAAATATTTTTAATATATATAGGAAAAGACGTATTGAAGAATGAGTGGGTGTGTAAGTGTCTGTATGGATGATTTAGTAGGTGCGTGACTGACTCTATAAGTGAGTGATTTAACGTATCTTACTGAATGCATGGGTTAGTGACTAAACTGGGTGAATGTCTGTATCCGTCTGTCTGTTGCTGTGTAAGTGGCTGCATGGGTTTGTGAATAGCTACATGAGTGTCTATATGAGTTATTGATTGGTTGTCTGAGTATCTGTATGGGTGCCTGAGTGTTTGTGTGGGTGGGGTGTGTGCGACTCTGTGCATAGATGTGTGAGTGGGTGATTCACTGGGTGGATGGTTTCAAGAGTGCATCTGTGATAGACTGTATGGGTGGGTAAGTGTGTGTAAGAGTGTGTTAGTGAGTGAATGTATGTCCCAGTGGTACATGTGTGAGTAACTACATATGTGAAAGGCAGTATATATGTGTGTTGGAGTATATAAATAGCTATAAGCGAGAGTGAGTGATTGTGATAGTGGCTGTATGGATGAGTGTGTGCTTGTATCAGTGATTGTATAAGAGCGTAACAATGTGCTAGTATTTGTATGATTAAGTGAGCTGGTGTGTGTATAACTGTATAGGTGAGTAAATGGCAGTGTGTTTAATTATTTGCATGACTGACTAGGTGTGTGAGTACCTCTATGGATGAGTGGTGGTGTTTGAGTGTCTATATAGGAGTAAGAGTGCATATGATAGTCCTGTACTGAGTGACCATAAGTATGAGTGACTGTACGGGTGAGTGAGTGGATGTGTGTGTGTAGACCTAAGAATCAGTGAGTGGGTATGTAGTTATTGGTGTTGGAGTGTCTATAGTTTTGCGAATGGCAGTCTGTAATTTAGATTGGGTGTATCAAAGGTTATATTAGGGTGTGAGGAGCTGCATCAGATTATCACGTGGATGATGTCATCAGTGATGTCATTTGAGATGTCATCAGTGATATCATCAGTGATGTCACTGACCATGTCATGAGTGATGTAATATGTGACGTCATCAGCAGTGCATTGCGGGCGCGAGTTATAGTTAGCTGAACTAACTATAACGGGGAATTTCACGGGTTTTGTACGAGTGAAATGTCCAACTAACTATAACTGTCCCTAAAACCTATGGTTTTTTCAGTGAATTTCAAAGGTTTTTAAATGCTAATTTGTAACTATAACATATCTGAAACCTATGGTTTTTTCAGTGAATTTCAAAGGTTTTTTAAATGCTAATTTCTAACTATAACTGTCCCTAAAACCTATGGTTTTTTCAGTGAATTTCAAAGGTTTTTTAAATGCTAATTTCTAACTATAACGTGTCTGAAACCTATGGTTTTTTCAGTGAATTTCAAAGGTTTTTTAAATGCTAATTTGTAACTATAACGTGCCTGAAACCTACGGTTTTTTCAGTGAATTTCAAAGGTTTTTTAAATTACATTTTTTAAATGTATTAATTTTTATATTAATTTTTTTCATACTGATTTACTACATTTTTAGAAACAATTTCTTTTACATATTTTATTTTTTAAATTACATTGTAATTACATTATACATTACATTACAAAAAATACTTTCTCAGAATGAATTACTTTAGTTTAAATACTTAGCACATAGGCAATAGACTTTTAAGTACAGTAGTTACAGTTGTTGCAATGGGCAACACATTTTCAAACACAATGCAACATTCAGCTCAATGTGAATTTCTAGTTAAATGCAATTAGTTACTTTATGGATTACTTTTCTAACCACAGGACTGGATCCTAGATTCAGTCCTGGGACATCTCCTGTAAACAATTGAGTAAAAGCGTTTTGGTTACAGTCGTGATTTTTAAGGAATATTATTGTATTTTAAAAGTTGACACTTAGAAACTTTTCCTCATAGAATCACCAATGTTATCCTATGGAAGGAAATTCACTTAGCAGGTAAAAACTGTTATCGTTACTTTTTCTTACTCAGTGTTGGATCCTGGATCCAGCACTGGTGCATCTCCTGTAAACAGTTGAAAAAATGCGTTTAAGTCATACAGGCGATTTTTAAGGAATATTTGTAGTTTGTGAAAATCGACACTTTGAAACTTTTCTGCTGAAAACCAGACAATGGATTCCTATGGAAGAAAAGATAAGTTACTGGTAAGTACGGTTAAAATTACTTTTCAGGGTCAGTGCTGGGCTAAAAGATGCAGCACTGGGTTCTCTCCTGATAACAGGTGAGTAAATCGGAATTCGTATTTCGGCTGATTTTAGAAGAATAATTTAAAGTTCCAAAACTCCACACTTAGAAGAATTTCCAAGTGAAACCAGTCAATGTTAGCCTATGGAAGGAAATTCAAGTTACTGGTAAGTACGGTTAAAATTACTTTTCAGGACCAGTACTGGGCTCAAAGATGCAGCACTGAGGTCTCTCCTGATAACAGGTGAGTAAATCAGAATCGGATTTCGGCTGATTTTAGAGGAATATTTGTATGTTTCAAAAATCAACACTTAGAAACTTTTTCAGCAAAAAGCAGGCAATGATATCCTATGGAAGGAAATTCAAGTTACTGGTAAGTACGGTTAAAATTACTTTTCAGGATTAGTACTGGGCTGAAAGATGCAGCACTGAGGTCTCTCCTGATAACAGGTGAGTAAATCGGAATTCGTATTTCGGCTGATTTTAGAGGAATATTTTAAAGTTCCAAAACTCCACACTTAGAAGAATTTCCAAGTGAAACCAGTCAATGTTAGCCTATGGAAGGAAATTCAAGTTACTGGTAAGTACGGTTAAAATTACATTTCAGGACCAGTACTGGGCTGAAAGATACAGCACTGAGGTCTCTCCTTATAACAGGTGAGTAAATCGGAATTCGTATTTCGGATGATTTTAGAAGAATATTTGCACAATGGTGAAGGGAGGGCGGGGCCTTAGGTGACATCTGTGCAAACGCGCCCCGTTGCGCGTTTTAAGTTGGGGATTAAGTCCCTTGAATCCTGAGGGTCCCTAGGGGCCAACTAGCCCACCAGGAACCTCCAATATGCGCCAGGGGCTGCGTTGCAGAGACGTGTAGAGAGGCCACACCCCTTTTACACCTCTCTGCAACGCAGCTCTGTGGCGCTTTCTGGATGTACCTGTTGGGCTAGTTGGCCCCAGGGACCCTCAGGATTGAAGGGGATTTAATCCCCAACTTAAAACGCGCCACGGGGCGCGTTTGCACAGATGTCACCTGAAGTCCCGCCCCTCCCTTCACCACTGTGCAAACGCGCCCGTGGCGCGTTTTAAGTCGGGGGATTAACTCCCTTGAATCCTGAGGGTCCCTGGGGGCCAACTAGCCCAACAGGTATATCCAAAAAGCGCCACAGAGCTGCGTTGCAGAGAGGTGTAAAAGGGGCGTGGCCTCTGTACACCTCTCTGCAACGCAGCCCCTGGCGCATACTGGAGGTTCCTGGTGGGCTAGTTGGCCCCCAGGGACCCCAAGTATTCAAGGGGATTCGTTCCCCTCTGCAAACGTGCCAGGGGGCGCGTTTGCAGAGTGGTGAAGGAAGGGGGCATGGCCTGCGGGCCCGATCGTTTTTTTTTTTTTTTTTTTTGTCTTCTGAAGGGGGGCTGTGTGGCCCCCATTCCTTTTTCCTGTTTTTGGGCCCTGGGGACCCCATCCCCCAGGGCCTTACCCCTTTTTTAAAATTAAATTAAAAAAAAAAAAACAGGAAGGGGGCCGCGTGGCCCCCCTTCCCTGGGCCTGTATTGGCCCCGGGGACCCCATCCCCCGGGGCATGGCCTCGATTTTTTTTTTTTTCTTTGGAGGCGGGCTGCGTGGCTCCCCTCCTCAGGCCATTTAAGGCCCCGGGGACCCCATCCCCCGGGGCCGGCCTTTCTGTTTTTTTTTTAATTTATTTTTTATTTTTGGGGGAGGGGGGCTGCGTGGCCCCCCTCCCGGGCCACTACTTGCCCCGGGAACCACATCCCCCGGGGCTGGCCCTCTCCGTTGGGGACTGTGGGGGGGTCCCCAATCCCCCCACAGTCCCGCCGGCTCCCCGCGTCCCTTGGGAGCCGGCATTCCTTTTCCACATGGGGAGCTGCTAAGATGCAGCTCCCCATGTGGAAAAGCAATGTGCTTTGGATATTGGAAGAGAGAGCAGGTTTCCCTGCTCTCTCTTCCAATATCCAAAGCAGTTTGCTATGGCAGGACGGGAGCCGCGAGGGTAGGCACCCCGGGACACTGCAGGAGCTGGCCCTGGGGGGTGGCGGTCCCCAGGGCCATCAAGGGCTCCAGGAGGGGGGCCGCGCGGCCCCCCTCCCATAAATTGCACAGCCCCGGGGAGGTGGTGGTCCCCGGGGCTCTGGGGGTCCGTAATGGACCCCCACATTTATTTTATAAGTGCCCCGGGGAGGTGGTGGTCCCCGGGACGTGTGGGGGGGCTGGAGCCCCCACACCTTATTCAAATTAAAAAAAGAAGCCCCGGGGGGTGGCGGTCCCCGGGGCTGCGGGAGGGCAGAAGAGCCCTCCCGCACTATTTTTGCAATAAAGCCCCAGGGGGTGGTGGTCCCCGGGGCTTGGGGGCCCTTTGAGGCCCCCACACATAAAATTAACCCCCACCATGCCCCCGGGACTTGGGCCACCCAGGGGCAAAATACAATCAAAGCGCGGGAGACCGCGCTTCGATTTTTTCGGCAGGATTCGCGCACCCTGAGCGCATCCTGCCGATTTTTTTGCCCAGGGGGTCCTTGTGGGACCCCTGAGCAAACCTAGGGGTCAGGGTGTTTCTACCCTGCCCCCTTTGTGCGCTTTGCGCACTTGTTTCTGTCCCTCGGTTCTACCGAGGGACAAAATGGCTGCCAACATTTCCTGAATCGGAATGTTGACAGCCAGCTGACAGCCAATTAACATGCAGCTCGTGATCGGGAGGGTACGCGGACCCTACTCGGCCATAGATATCACTATCTTTTTACTTTTGATTTTCTCAGCAACTACTGAACGGATTTACACCATTTAACAAAAGGGTTCTTTCTGAACCAAGAACTACCTCTTTGCCAAATTTGGTGTAATTCCGTTCAGCAGTTCAGGCTGTAGCCGTGTCTAAAGTTTCCTATGGAAAATTGCATGGGAAAACGCGTTTTGGGACCCCTTTTTCTCGGCCCCCGCTTGACGAATCCCCGAGACTTTCAGGGTAGGAGCGGACCGGAGCGCCCCACAAAGTTTGAAAATTTTGCGAAGATACGTCAACCGGCAAGAGAGTTATTTCAAATAGAATGTCGCGGATTTCCTATGGATAATAGGTTGTAACTATAACTATCTACTGGCGACCGCCAGTAGATTATATATATATATATATATATATATATATATATATATATATATATATATATATATCTACTGGCGGTCGCCAGTAGATAGTTATAGTTAGGACCTATTATCCATAGGAAATTCGTAACATTCTTTTCCCAATAACTTTGGCGCCGGTTGACAAATCTTCGCGAAATTTCCAAAACTTATGGCCCGCTCCGGTCCGCTCCTATCTTGAAAGTTTCAGGGTGATTTGGCAAGCGGGGGCCGAGAAAAAATGGGGATGCCAAAACGTGTTTTCTCCATGTTAATTCCCATAGGAAACATTAGGCACGGCTACAGCCCGAACTGCTGAACGGAATTACACCAAATTTGGCAAAAAGGTAGTGCTTTGTTCAGAAAGCAACCTTTTTTTTAAATGGTGTAAATCCGTTCAGTAATTCCAGGGAAATTAAAAAAATAGAGGTCAAAAAATCAATTTCCCATAGGAAACTTTAGACACGGTTACAGCCAAAACTGCTGAACGGAATTACACCAAAGTTGGCAAAAAGGTAGTGCTTGGTTCAGAAAGCACCCTTTTTTTTAAATGGTGGAAATCCGTTCAGTAGTTCCTGAGAAGTTCAAAAATTAAAAGTTTCGATATCTATGGCCGCGGTGGATCCGCGCACCCTCCCGACCACGAGCTTCATGCTAATTGGCTGTCAACACTTCAAACCAGGAAGTGTTTAAAAAAATGAAGCGCGGGCTCCCGTGCTTCGTATTCAAAAAGCCCCCGGGTGCGCCAAGTCCCGGGGCACTGAAAAAATGTGTTGGGGGGGCCCCAATCCCCCCCCATAGTGCCCCGGGGACCGCCACCTCCCCAGGGCTTTATTTATAAGTTGAGGGGGGGCACGCAGCCCCCCCACAGCCCCGGGGACCGCCACCCCCCCGGGGCTTTCATTAATTATTTGCGGGGGCACACGGCCCCCCCGCAGCCCCGGGGACCACCACCCCCGGGGCTTCTTTAAAAAAAAAAAAAAACCTGTGTGGGGGGGCTTGAGGGACCACTACCTCCTCGGGGCACTAAAAATATAAATTTGGGGGTCCGTTACGGACCCCCGAGCCCCGGGGACCACCACCTCCCCGGGGATGTGCACACGATGGGAGGGGGGCTGCACGGCCCCCCTCCTGGAGCCTGTGATGGCCCTGGGGACCGCCACCCCCCAGGGCCGGCTCCTGCAGTGTCCCGGGGTGCCCACCCCCGGGACACTGCTGTTTGCAATGACAGGGCGGGAGCCTCGCGGCTCCTGCCCTGTCATTGCAATCTGCTTTGCTTCATTGAAGCGAGAGCAGGGAAACCTGCTCTCGCTTCAATGAAGCAAAGCAGATTGCTTTTCCACATGGGGAGCTACATGTTAGCAGCTCCCCATGTGGAAAAGCAATGCCGGCTCCCGTAGGATGCGGGGAGCCTGCGGGACTGTGGGGGAATTGGGGACCCCCCCAACGAGAGGCCAGGCCCCGGGGGATGGGGTCCCCAGGGCTGGAAGTGTCCCATGAGGGGGGCCACGCGGCCCCCTCCCCCAATTTAAAAAAAAATTAAATTAAATAAATAAAGGCCGGCCCCGGGGGATGGGGTCCCCGGGGCCAATAGAGGCCTCAGGAGGGGGCCACGCAGCCCCCCTCCTTTATAAATAATAAAAATAGGTGGCCATGCCCCGGGGGATGGGGTCCCCGGGGCCGGAATTGGCCATGGGATGGGGGCCCACGCAGCCCCCTTCCCATTCACATGTTTTTATTTGTTAAAAAGGGGTCAGGCCCTGGGGGATGGGGTCCCCAGGGCCCAAAAAAGGAAAAAGAAGGGGGGGCCACACAACCCCCCTTCTAAAATAATGTTTTTTTAAAGTAAGCGCCACAGAGCTGCGATGCAGAGAGGTGTAAAAAGGGGCGTGGCCTCGGACCACCTCTCTGCAACACAGGCCTGTGGTGCTTACTGGAAGTACCTGGTGGGCTAGTTGGGCCCCAGGGACCCTCAGGATTCAAGGTGACCTAATCCCCCAACTTAAAACGTGCCACAGGGCGCGTTTGCACAGTGGTGAAGGGAGGGGGCGGGGCCTCAGGTGACATGTGCGCAAACACGCCCTGTGGTGCGTTTTAAGTTGGGGAATTAATTCCCCTTGAATCCTGAGGGACCCTGGGGGCCAACTAGCCCACCAGGTACCTTCAGTAAGCACAACAGAGTTGCGTTGCAGAGAGGTGAAAAAAGGTGCGTGGCCTCGGACCACCTCTTTGCAACTCAGCTCTGTCGTGCTAACTGTAGGTACCTGGTGGGCTAGTTGGGCCCCAGGGATCCTCAGGATTCAAAGGGACTTAATCCCGCAACTTAAAATGCGCCACGGGGCGCGTTTGCACACATGTCACCTCAGGCACCCCCCCTCCCTTCACCACTGTGCAAACGCGCCCCGTAGCACGTTTTAAGAGGTAGTTTTAATCCCCCTGCCCTATTATGAACTAGGGCCTTACAGAGGAGGTCATGCTAATCACAGGGTTACCCCAACGCATAGTTTTCCCTAGTGTATGTAGGTGTTTTCACTGTATTCTAAGTGTCTTTTAGAATAGCACTGGCTCTAGTCCTGGTTGTTCAGAGTCAGTTACCACCAGTACCCGTCTGAAAAAGTTGTGGGCACAGGATGATTTTGCAACAAGGCCTCTTTCTGTTCCTCTGTTGGTTCTTTTTGCACATGTTTTGCTTCTTTCTGCACTTTTCTTCGTCTTTGTGGACTTCTATTGCTTCTTTCTTCATTTCTTTTGCTTCGTTCTGTGCATTTTTTCTTCTTTCTTCAAATGTCCTACCTCTGTAGGCATAGTTAGAAACTAGCATTTAAAAAACCTTTGAAATTAACTTAAAAAACCATAGGTTTCAGGCACGTTATACTTAGAAATTAGCATTTAAAAAACCTTTGAAATTCACTGAAAAATCCATAGGTTTCAGGCACGTTATAGTTAGAAATTAGCATTTAAAAAACCTTAGAAATTCACTGAAAAAACCATAGGTTTCAGGGACGTTATAGTTAGAAATTAGCATTTAAAAAACCTTACAAATTCACTGAAAAAACCATACGTTTCAGGGGCGTTATAGTTGGTTGGACATTTCACTCGTACAAAACCCGTGAAATTCCCCCGTTATAGTTAATTCAGCTAACTATAACTCGCGCCCCCGCAATGCACTGCTGATGACGTCACATATTACATCACTAATGACATGGTCAGTGACATCACTGATGACATCACTCATGACATCTCAAATGACATCACTGATGACATCACTGATGACATCATCCATGTGAAAATTTCATGCATCTTCTCACACCCTAATATAACTTTTGATACACCCAATCTAAATTACAGACTACCATTCTCAAAACCATAGACATTCCAGCACCAATAACTACATACCCACTCACTGATTCTTAGGTCTACACACACATCCACTCACTCACCCGTACAGTCACTCATACTTATGGTCACTCAGTACAGGACTATCATATGCACTCATACACCTAGATAGACACTCACACACCGCCACTCATCCATACCTAGTCAGTCATGGAAATAATTAATCACACTGCCATTTACTCAGATATACAGTTATACACACACCAGCTCAATTACTCATACAAATACTAGCACATTCTTACGCTCTTATACAATCAAGGATACAAGCACACACTCATCCATACAGCCACTCTCACAATAACACACTCTCATTTGTAGCCAATTATGTACTCAACACACGTATATACTACTTTTCACATATGTAGTTACTCACACATGTACCACTAAGATATACATTCACTCACTAACACACCCATACACACACTCACCCACCCATACAGTCCATCACAGATGCACTCTTGAAACCATGCACCCAGTGAATCACCCACTCACACATCTATGCTCAGAGTCACACACACAAACACTCAGGCACCCATACAGATACTCAGACAACAAATCAATAACCCATATAGACACTCATGTAGCTATTTGCAAACCCATACAGTCGCTTACACACCAACAGACACACGGATACAGACATTCACACAGTTTACTCACTAACCCATGCATTCAGAAAGATATGTTTAATCACTCACTTATGGAGTCAGTCACGCACCTTTTTACACCTCTCTGCAACGCAGCTCCCTGGCGCATACTGGAGGTACAGGGTGGGCTAGTTGGACCCCAGGGACCCTCATGATTCAAGGGGACTTAATCCCCCAACTTAAAACGCGCCACGGGGCGCGTTTGCACACATGTCACCTCAGGCCCCGCCCCCTCCCTTCACCATTGTGCAAATATTCCTCTAAAATCAGCTGAACTACGAATTCCAATTTACTCACCTGTTATCAAGAGAGACCTCAGTGCTGCATCTTTGAGCCCAGTACAGATCCTGAAAAGTCATTCTAACCGTACTTACCAGTAACTTGAATTTCCTTCCATAGACTAGCATTGACTGGTTTCACTTGGAAATTCTTCTAAGTGTGGAGTTTTGGAACTTTATAATATTCCTCTAAAATCAGCCGAACTACGAATTCCTATTTACTCACCTGTTATCAGGCGAGAACCCAGTGCTGCATCTTTTAGCCCAGCACTGACCCTGAAAAGTAACCGTACTTACCAGTAACTTGTATTTCCTTCCATAGGAATCCATTGTCTGGTTTTCAGCAGAAAAGTTTCAAAGTGTCGATTTTCACAAACTACAAATATTCCTTAAAAATCGCCTGTATGACTTAAACGCATTCTTTCAACTGTTTACAGGAGATGCACCAGTGCTGGATCCAGGATCCACCACTGAGTAAGAAAAAGTAACGATAACACTACTTACCTGCTAAGTGAATTTCCTCCCATAGGATAACATTGGTGATTCTATGTGAAAAAGTTTCGGTGTCAACTTTTAAAATACAATAATATTCCTTAAAAATCACTACTGTAACCAAAACGCTTTTACTCAACTGTTTACAGGAGATGTCCCAGGACTGAATCTAGGATCCAGTCCTGTGGTTAGAAAAGTAATCCATAAAGTAACTAATTGCATTTAACTAGAAATTCACATTGAGCTCAATGTTGCATTGTGTTTGAAATTGTGTTGCCCATTGCAACAACTGTAACTACTGGACTTAAAAGTCTATTGCCTATTTGCAACGTATTTAAACTAAAGTACTTCATTCTGAGAAAGTAAATTTTGTAATGTAATGTATAATGTAATTACAATGTAATTTAAAAAATAAAATATCTAAAAAATAAATAGTTTAAAGAAATGTAGTAAATCAGTATCAAAAAAATAAATATAATAATTAATACATTTAAAAATTGTCATTTACAAAACCTTTGAAATTCACTGAAAAAAACCATAGGTTTCAGACACGTTATAGTTAGGAATTAGCATTTAAAAAACCTTTGAAATTCACTCAAAAAACCATAGGTTTCAGGCACGTTATAGTTAGAAATTAGCATAGTTAGTTGGACATTGCACTCGTACAAAACCCGTGAAATTCCCCCGTTATAGTTAGTTCAGCTAACTATAACTCGCGCCCCCGGAATGCACTGCTGATGACGTCACATATTACATCACTCATGACATGGTCAGTGACATCACTGATGACATCACTGATGACATCTCAAATGACATCACTGATGACATCACTGATGACATCATCCACGTGATAATCTGATGTACCTCCTCACACCCTAATATAACCTTTGATACACCTACTCTAAATTACAGACTGCCATTCGCAAAACCATAGACACTCCAACACCAATAACTACATACCCAGTCACTGATTCTTAGGTCTACACACACATCCACTCACTCACCCGTACAGTCACTCATACTTACGGTCACTCAGTACAGGACTATCATATGCACTCATACTCCTATATAGACACTCAAACACCGCCACTCATCCATAGAGGTACTCACACACCTAGTCAGTCATGCAAATAATTAAACACACTGCCATTTACTCACCTATACAGTTATACACACACCAGCTCACTTACTCATACAAATACTAGCACATTCTTACGCTCTTATACAATCATTGATACAAGCACACACTCATCCATACAGTCACTCTCACAATCACACACTCTCGCTTATAGCTATTTATATACTCCAACACACATATATACTGCCTTTCACATATGTAGTTACTCACACATGTACCACTGGGACATACATTCACTCACTAACACACTCTTACACACACTTACCCACCCATACAGTCTATCACAGATGCACTCTTGAAACCATACACCCAGTGAATCACTCACTCACACATCTATGCACAGAGTCGCACACACCCCACCCACACAAACACTCAGGCACCCATACAGATACTCAGACAACCAATCAATACCTCATATAGACACTCATGTAGCTATTCACAAACCCATGCAGCCACTTACACAGCAACAGACAGACGGATACAGACATTCACCCAGTTTAGTCACTAACCCATGCATTCAGTAAGATACGTTTAATCACTCACTCATAGAGTTAGTCACGCACCTACTAAATCATCCATACAGACACTTATACACCCACTCATTCTTCAATACGCCTTTCCCTATATATATTAAAAATATTTAAACTTTACAGAAACACACAGTCACTGGATGATGTCATCAGTGATGTCATTTGAGATGTCATCCGTGATGTCACTGACCATGTCATGAGTGATGTAATATGTGATGTAATCAGCAGTGCATTGCGGGGGCGCGAGTTATAGTTAGCTGAACTAACTATAACGGGGGAATTTCACGGGTTTTGTACGAGTGAAATGTCCAACCAACTATAACACCCCTGAAACGTATGGTTTTTTCAGTGAATTTGTAAGGTTTTTTAAATGCTAATTTCTAACTATAATGTGCCTGAAACCTATGTTTTTTTCAGTGAACATATATATATATATATTATCTACTGGCGGTCGCCAGTAGATAGTTATAGTTAGGACCTATTATCCATAGGAAATCCGCGACATTCTATTTGAAATAACGTTGGCGCCGGTTGACGAATCTTCGCGAAAGTTTCCAACTTGTTGGGGCGCTCCGCTCCGCTCCTACCCTGAAAGTCTCGGGTTGATTCGTCAAGCAGGGGCCGAGAAAAAAGGGGGGTCCCAAAACGTGTTTTCCCCATTCATTTTTCCATAGGAACCTTTAGTCGCAGCTACAGCCCGAACTGCTGAACGGAATTACACCAAATTTGGCAAAGAGGTAGCCCTTGGTTCAGTGTTGTGCCTTTTGCTTAAATGGTGTAAATCCGTTCAGTAGTTCCTGAGAAAATAAAAAGTAAAATCACATATATATCTGGGCGGAGCCTAACCACACATGTCATCGTGAGATCTGATTGGCTGTTAGCACTTCATCCTGGAATTGCTGGCAGCCATCTTGGGACCAATATAAATGATAGTATCCCATTGAAATGCATTGTAGTGAATCAAAGATTTTGAGGGTTACCAAAAGGAGAACTATAAAGGGTGATAACAGACTTTAGTTACATTAGAATTCATTTGTTGATGGTACCATACTAATTTCAGGAATTGTGGTGAGTTCTAAGGTGATTTTACCCTGTGAAAAACCTTCTGCTGGGATATCATGAATCATGTTTGAGAGAACTATTTTCACATGCTTGTCCCACAGAGTTTTGGAAGGTGCTCCAGAAGCTAAAATGAGAGCATATTTTCTGTAAATTCACATTATCTTTCTCAGTCATGTGAGAATGAAGTCTGACATTCTCAGTAAAACATGTACATCCAACAAGGGCAGAGACTGTCAGTTGATTCCTTTGTGTTCTACTGCAGCTTCCCAGAGTGTTCTAAAGAACAACTAGAGTGCTAACAGCCTTACTTATGACAAAAGTATGGCACACCTGAAGCCATCTTGATTGGAATAAACTGGTAGCACTTAAAACATTTAATTTAAAAAGGAACAAAATGATGGGGTTCATTTTGTCATAGAAATTATGCTAAGTGCTGTAGAAAGAAAAATTAGGACGTTTCAAGTGTGATCTCAAATATCTTCCTGTTATATTTCAACAGGAGCAGCCTGTCAGTTGATGCCTTTGTGTTCTACTGCAGCTTCCCAGAGTGTTCTAAAGAACAACAAGAGCGCTAACAGCCTTACTTATGACAAAAGTATGGCACACCTGAAGCCATCTTGATTGGAATAAACCGGTAACACTTAAAACATTTAATTTAAAAAGGAACAAAATGAGGGGGTTCTTTTTTAAATAGAAATTATGGTTAGTGCTGCAGAAAGAAAAATTAGGGCATGTTTTAAGTGAGATCTCAAATCCTCTTCTATTTCATTAGAAAATTCTGACATGCAGACTGAAACAATCACTTTCAATACCAGCAGCAGACTTCCAGTTAACTCCCTGGTGAGCAGTAGCTTTACTACAGTGATCTAATGAGCAACTAGAGTGCTAACATTCTGAATTTATGGCAAATGTGAGACACATCTGAATGCCTTCTTGATGGAATCAAAGTAAAAAACTGAAAGCATTTCCTACTGAGGAGACTGCAGTAAATGAGGAAATTAGGAAACTTCATAACAAAGAAGTCTTCCAAGATGGCCACCAGTGAAAAAGAGCCCAAATGTAGCACAAATATTACCCAGATGTAGCCCACATATAGCCCAATGACAAAAGTGTGCAAAACACTTTTTATTTTTAGTTTTTTTGCAGTTTTATGTAGTGCAGACTGGTCAGGTATTGGAGCGTTGCATCTTAAAACATGACCCCCCTACACTACAAAAACACCACTGCACTACCCTAAACCATAAAACACTACCCCCAGCACAACCCCCTATACTACACAAGCACCACTGCACTATCCTAAACCCTAAAACACTACCCCCAGCACAACCCCCTACACTACCCAAACACCACTGCACTACCCTAAAACATGACCCCCTACACTACACAAACACCACTGCAAAACCCTAAAACACTACCCCCAGCACGACCCCCTACACTACACAAGCACCACTGCACTACCCTAAACCCTAAAACACTACCCCCAGCACGACCCCCTACACTACACAAACACCACTGCACTACCCTAAACCCTAAAACACTACCCCCAGCACGACCCAAACACCACTGCACTACCCTAAATCCTAAAACACTACCCCCAGCACGACCCCCTACACTACCCAAACATCACTACACTACCCTAAAACATGACCCCCTACACTACACAAACACCACTGCACTACCCTAAACCCTAAAACACTACCCCCAGCACGACCCCCTACACTACACAAGCACCACTGCACTACGCTAAACCCTAAAACACTACCCCCAGCACGACCCCCAACACTGCCCGAACACCACTGCACTGCCCTAAACCCTGAAACACCAGCCCCTGCACAACCCCCTACACTGCCCGAACACAACTGCACTGCCCTAAACCCTGAAACACCACCCCTAGCACGACCCCCTACACTGCCTGAACACCACTGCACTGCCCTAAACCCTGAAACACCACCCCTTCACGACCCCCTACACTGCCCGAACACCACTGCACTGCCCTAAACCCTGAAACACCACCCCCAGCACGACCCCCTACACTGCCCGAACACCACTGCACTGCCCTAAACCATGAAACATCACCCCCAGCAAGACCCCCTACACTGCCCGAACACCACTGCCCTAAACCCTGAAACACCACCCCCAGCACGACCCCCTACACTGCCCAAACACCACTGCACTGCCCTAAACCCTGAAACACCACCCCCAGCACGACCCCCTACACTGCCCGAACACCACTGCTCTGCCCAAAACCCTGAAACACCAGCCCCAGCACGACCCCCTACACTGCCCGAACACCACTGCACTGCCCTAAACTTTGAAACACCAGCCCCAGCACAACCCCCTACACTGCCTGAACACCACTGCACTACCCTAAACCCTGAAACACCACCCCCAGCACGACCCCCTACACTGCCCGAGCACCACTGCACTGCCCTAAACCCTGAAACACCAGCCCCAGCACGACCCCCTACACTGCCCGAACACCACTGCACTGCCCTAAACCCTGAAACACCAGCCCCAGCACGACCGCCTACACTGCCCGAACACCACTGCACTGCCCTAAACCCTGAAAAACCAGCCCCAGCACAACCCCCTACACTGCCCGAACACCACTGCACTGCTTTAAACCATGAAACACCAGCCTCAGCAAGACCCCCTACAGTGCCCGAACACCACTGCACTGCCCTAAACCCTGAAACACCACCCCCAGCACGACCCCCTACACTGCCCGAACACCACTGCACTGCCCTAAACCCTGAAACACCACCCCCTGCACGACCCCCTACACTGCCCCAACACCAGTGCACTGCCCTAAACCCTGAAACACTACCCCCAGCAAGACCCCATACACTGCCCGAACACCACTGCACTGCCCTAAACCCTGAAACATCACCCCCAGCAAGACCCCCTACACTGCCCAAACACCACTGCCCTAAACCCTGAAACACCACCCCCAGCAAGACCCCCTACACTGCCCGAACACCACTGCACTGCCCTAAACCCAGAAACACCAGCCCCAGCACGACCCCCTACACTGCCCGAACACCACTGCACTGCCCTAAACCCTTAAACACCACCACCTGCACGACCCCCTACACTGCCCAAACACCACTGCACAGCCCTAAACCCTGAAACACTACCCCCAGCAAGACCCCCTACACTGCCCGAACACCACTGCACTGCCCTAAACCCTGAAACATCACCCCCTCCAAGACCCCCTACACTGCCCAAACACCACTGCCCTAAACCCTGAAACACCACCCCCAGCACGACCCCCTACACTGCCCGAACACCACTGCACTGCCCTAAACCCTGAAACACCACCCCCAGCACGACCCCCTACACTGCCCGAGCACCAATGCACTGCCCTAAACCCTGAAACACCAGCCCCAGCACGACCCCCTACACTGCCCGAACACCACTGCACTGCCCTAAACCCTGAAACACCAGCCCCAGCACGACCGCCTACACTGCCCGAACACTACTGCACTGCCCTAAACCCTGAAACACCATCCCCAGCATGACCCCCTACACTGCACGAACACCAGTGCACTGCCCTAAACCCTGAAACACTACCCCCAGCAAGACCCCCTACACTGCCCGAACACCACTGCACTGCCCTAAACCCTGAAACATCACCCCCAGCAAGACCCCCTACACTGCACGAACACCAGTGCATGCCCTAAACCCTGAAACACGACCCCCTACACTGCCGGAACACCACTGCACTGCCCTAAACCCTGAAACACGACCCCCTACACTGCCCGAACACCACTGCACTAAACCCTGAAACACCACCCCCAGCAAGACCACCTACACTGGCCGAACACCACTGCACTGCCCTAAACCCTGAAACACCACCCCCTGCACAACCCCCTACACTGCCCAAACACCACTGCACTGCCCTAAACCCTGAAACACCACCCCCTGCACGACCCCCTACACTGCCCGAACACCACTGCACTGCCCTAAACCCTGAAACACCACCCCTCAGCATGACACCCTACACTGCCCAAACACCACTGCACTGCCCTAAACCCTGAAACACCACCCCAGCACGACCCCCTACACTGCCCAAACACCACTGCACTGCCCTAAACCCTGAAACACCACCCCCTGCATGACCCCCTACACTGCCGGAACACTACTGCACTGCCCTAAACCCTGAAACACCACCCCCAGCACGACCCCCTACACTGCCCGAACACCACTGCACTGCCCTAAACCCTGAAACATCACCCCCAGCAAGACCCCTACACTGCCTGAACACCACTGCCCTAAACCCTGAAACACCACCCCCAGCAAGACCCCCTACACTGCCCGAACACCACTGCACTGCCCTAAACCCTGAAACACCACCTCCAGCACAACCCCCTACACGGCCTGAACACCATTGCTCTGCCCTAAACCCTGAAACACTAGCCCCAGCACGACCCCCTACACTGCCCGAACACCACTGCACTGCCCTAAACCCAGAAACACCACCCCCAGCACGACCCCCTACACTGCCCGAACACCACTGCACTGCCCTAAACCCTGAAACACCAGCCCCAGCAAGACCCCCTACACTGCCCGAACACCACTGCACTGCCCTAGACTCTGAAACACCAGCCCCAGCATGACCCCCTACACTGCCCGAACACCACTGCACTGCCCTAGACTCTGAAACACCAGCCCCAGCAAGACCCCCTACACTGCCCGAACACCACTGCACTGCCCTAGACTCTGAAACACCAGCCCCAGCAAGACCCCCTACACTGCCCGAACACCACTGCACTGCCCTAAACCCTGAAACACCAGCCCCATCACCACCACCTACACTGCCCGAACACCACTGCACTGCCCTAAACCCTGAAACACCAGCCCCAGCACAACCCCCTTTACTGCTCGAACACCACTGCACTGCCCCAAACCCTGAAACACCACACCCAGCACGACCCCCTACACTGCCCGAACACCACTGCCCTAAACCCTGAAACACCACCCCCTGCACGACCCCCTACAACTGCCCGAACACCACTGCACTGCCCTAAACCCTGAAACACCACCCCCTGCACGACCCCCTACAACTGCCCGAACACCACTGCACTGCCCTAAACCCTGAAACACCACCCCCTGCATGACCCCCTACACTGCCCGAACACCACTGCACTGCCCTAAACCCTGAAACACCACCCCCAGCACGACCCCCTACACTGCCCGAACACCACTGCACTGCCCTAAACCCTAAAACACCACCCCCAGCACGACCCCCTACACTGCCCGAACACCACTGCACTGCCCTAAACCCTCAAATACTCCCCCAGCATGACCCCCTACACTACCCGAACACCACTGCACTGCCCTAAACCCTCAAACACTCCCCCAGCACGACCCCCTACACTACCCGAATACCACTGCACTGCCCTAAACCCTAAAACACTCCCCCAGCACGACCCCCTACACTACCCGAACACCACTGCACTGCCCTAATCCCTAAAACACTACCCCCGCACGACCCCCTACACTACCCAAACACCACTGCACTGCCCTAAACCCTAAAACACTACCCCCGCATGACCCCTACACTACCCAAAGACCACTGCACTACCCTAAACCCTAAAACACGACCTCCTACACTACACAAACACCACTGCACTACCCTAAACCACTACCCCTACACTACACAAACACCACTGCACCACCCTAAACCCTAAAAACTCCCCCAGCACGAACCCCTACACTACCCAAACACCACTGCACTACCCTAAACCCTAAAACACGACCCCCAGCAGTACCCCTACACTACCCAAACACCACTGCACTACCCTAAACCCTAAAACACTACCCCCAGCAGTACCCCCTACACTACCCAAACACTATTGCACTATCCTAAACCCTAAAACACTACCCCCAGCAGTACCCCATACACTACCCAAACACCACTGCACTACCCTAAATCACTACCCCCAGCACGACCCCCTACACTACCCAAACACCACTGCACTGCCCTAATCCCTAAAACACTACCCCCCGCATGACCCCCTACACTACCCAAACACCACTGCACTGCCCTAAACCCTAAAACACTACCCCCCGCATGACCCCCTACACTACCCAAAGACCACTGCACTACCCTAAACCCTAAAACACGACCTCCTACACTACACAAACACCACTGCACTACCCTAAACCACTACCCCCTACACTACACAAACACCACTGCACTACCCTAAACCCTAAAAAACTCCCCCAGCACGAACCCCTACACTACCCAAACACCACTGCACTACCCTAAACCCTAAAACACTACCCCCAGCAGTACCCCCTACACTACCCAAACACCACTGCACTACCCTAAACCCTAAAACACTACCCCCAGCAGTACCCCCTACACTACCCAAACACTATTGCACTATCCTAAACCCTAAAACACTACCCCCAGCAGTACCCCCTACACTACCCAAACACCACTGCACTACCCTAAATCACTACCCCCAGCACGACTCCCTACACTACCCAAACATCACTGCACTACCCTAAACCCTAAATCTACCCCCAGCATGACCCCCTACACTACACAAACACCACTGCACTACCCTAAACCCTAAAACACTACCCCCAGCACGACCCTCTTCACTACCTAAACACAACTGCACAATTTGTTACAGGCATTGCAACGCAGGCCTGTGGTGCTTACTGGAAGTACCTGGTGGGCTAGTTGGGCCCCAGGGACCCTCAGGATTCAAGGTGACCTAATCCCCCAACTTAAAACGCTCCACGGGGCGCGTTTGCACAGTGGTGAAGGGAGGGGCGGGGCCTCAGGTGACATGTGCGCAAACACGCCCTGTGGTGCGTTTTAAGTTGGGGAATTAATTCCCTTTGAATCCTGAGGGACCCTGGGGGCCAACTAGCCCACCAGGTACCTTCAGTAAGCACAACAGAGTTGCATTGCAGAGAGGTGAAAAAGGTGCGTGGCCTCGGAACGTCTCTCTGCAACTCAGCTCTGTGGTCCTAACTGTAGGTACCTGGGGGGCTAGTTGGGCCCCAGGGACCCTCAGGATTCAAGGGGACTTAATCCCGCAACTTAAAACGCGCCACGGGGCGCGTTTGCACACATGTCACCTCAGGCCCCCCCTCCCTTCACCACTGTGCAAACGCGCCCTGTAGCGCGTTTTAAGAGGTAGTTTTAATCCCCTGCCCTATTATGTACTAGGGACTTGCAGAGGAGGTCATGCTAATCACAGGGGTACCCCAACGCATAGTGTTCCCTAGTGTATGTAGGTGTTTTCACTGTATTCTAAGTGTCTTTTAGCATAGCACTGGCTCTGGTTAGTCAGAGTCAGTTACCATCAGTACCCTTCTGAAAAAGTTGTGGGCACAGGATGATTTTGCAACAAGGCCTCTTTCTGCTCCTCTGTTGGTTCTTTCTGCACATGTCTTGCTTCTTCCTGCACTTTTCTTCGTCTTTGTGGACTTCTGTTGCTTCTTTCTGCATTTCTTTTGCTTCTTTCTGTGCGTTTTTTCTTCTTTCTTCACATGTCCTACCTCTGTAGGCATAGTTAGAAACTAGCATTTAAAAAACCTTTGAAATTCACTGAAAAAACCATAGGTTTCAGACACGTTATAGTTAGAAATTAGCATTTAAAAAACCTTTGAAATTCACTGAAAAAACCATAGGTTTTAGGGACAGTTATAGTTAGTTGGACATTTCACTCGTACAAAACCATAGAAATTCCCCCGTTATAGTTAGTTCAGCTAACTATAACTCGCGTCCCCGCAATGCACTGCTGATGACGTCACATATTACATCACTCATGACATGGTCAGTGACATCACTGATGACATCACTGATGACATCTCAAATGACATCACTGATGACATCATCCATGTGATAATTTCATGCATCTTCTCACACCCTAATATAACTTTTGATACACCCACTCTAAATTACAGACTGCCATTCTCAAAACCATAGACACTACATACCCACTCACTGATTCTTAGGTCTACACACACATCCACTCACTCACCCGTACAGTCACTCATACTTACAGTCACTCAGAACAGGACTATCATATGTACTCATACACCTATATAAACACTCACACACCGCCACTCATCCATAGAGGTACTCACACACCTAGTCAGTCATGCAAAAAATTAATCACACACCCATTTACTCACCTATACAGTTATACACACACCAGCTCACTTACTCATACAAATACTAGCACATTCTTACGCTCTTATACAATAACTGAGACAAGCACACACGCATCCATACAGCCACTCTCACTATCACACACTCTCACTTATAGCCATTTAAATACTCTAACACACATATATACTGCCTTTTACATATGTAGTTACTCGCACATGTACCACGGAGATATACATTCACTCACTAACACACCCATACACACACTCACCCACCCAAGCAGTCCATCACAGATGCACTCTTGAAATCATGCACCCAGTGAATCACACACTCACACATCTATGTACAGAGTCACACACACCCCACCCACACAAACACTCAGGCAGCCATACAGATACTCAGAGAACCAATCAATAACCCATATAGACACTCATGTAGCTATTCGCAAATCCATGCATCCACTTACACACCAACAAACAGATGGATACAGACATTCACACAGTTTAGTCACTAACCCATGCATTCAGTAAGATACGGTTAATCACTCACTTGTAGAGTCAGTCACTCACGTACTAAATCATCCATTCAGACACTTATACACACACTCATTCTTCAATACGCCTTTCCCTATATATATTAAACATATTTAAACTTTACAGAAACACAGTCACTGGATGATGTTATAAGTGATGTCATCAGTGATGTCATTTGAGATGTCATCAGTGATGTCATCAGTGATGTCACTGACCATGTCATGAGTGATGTAATATGTGACGTCATCAGCAGTGCATTGCGGGGACGCGAGTTATAGTTAGCTGAACTAACTATAACGGGGGAATTTCTATGGTTTTGTACGAGTGAAATGTCCAACTAACTATAACTGTCCCTAAAACCTATGGTTTTTTCAGTCAGTGAATATATATATATATATATATATATGCCAAATCCTCGCCTTGAAAATCCTTTGCCAGGAGAAGAACGAGCGCAGACTGAGGTTCAGTGCTAATATGTTAGTTTATTCTGCACACCATCACATCGCCATAACGCGTTTCGGCAGATCCCTGCCTTGATCACATGACATATATACATACATATACATATATATAGATATAGATATACATCAACATTCCGTTACTCTTCCACAAAACGGGACTCGACACGCTCCGGTTATAATCATTGGTTTATTTCGACAGCTGGTAATGCATTTCTACTCTCACAGCGGTCTTGCTCACATATTTATATATATATACATACACACACACACACATATATGTGTGTTTATATATGTATGAATGTATACATATGTATGTGTACATATATATATTTTTTTAATTATTTTGGGGAAAGGTTATTTGTAGCGTTTAGGGTGGGTATGGGTTTTTTGCGTGGTAAGTCTTTTTTTAGGGTTTAGGGGGTATGGGTTTTTGGGTGTAAGTGGTTTTTAGGGTTTAGGGAGGGTATGGGTTTTTGGGTGGTAAGGGTTTTTTAGGGTTTAGGGTGGGTATGGGTTTTTGAGTGGTAAGTGTATTTTTAGGTTTTAGGGTGAGTAAGGGTGGTAAATTATAAGACATTTTAACTTAGTGATATCTGTTGCTGCAGTATTGTCACAAAATGTTGTGATATTTCACAGTTTGAGCAAGTACTGTGGTACATAGCATTGACAAGCCATTATGTGATTGGCTAATGTCTGCTTTAAAAAAGTTAAAGGCAGACAGGTTGCTTTTAGGTACACTTTACCTGTGTTCTGCATTTCGCCTTTAGATGTAGATAAGTATTTGGTTTGATATTTTTTGCTACCTATTAACACTTTATTAACGCAGTAATAGATAGGGAAAAATGTAAGTTTCTATATATACTACTGCCTCAGAATTACTGCGCATCCGAAAATAAATTGAAAAACAAATAACTATGTGAAAACAATAGAAATACACTGCTGTACCCTTTGTTTTATTATTCCACTCTATGCCTCTCAATGGTACTCCACTTCAGCCTACACCACTTCACTGTATGCTATTCCTCTGTATGCCACAGCACTTTATGCCGCTCCACTTTAAGCTACTCAACTATACACCACTCCACTCTAAGACAATCCACTCTATGCCACTCCACTCTACACCACTTCAATCTATGCCACTCCACCCTGTGAACCTGCACCCTATGCTAGTCCACTCTATGCTATGCCAGTGTACACTATTCCACTGTATGCTACTTTAGTATAAGCACTCTACTCTAACCCACTCCCATATACGCTATTCCAATGTACACTACTACACAATGCCTCACTCCACAGTACTGTACGCTACTTCACTGTTCACCCCTCCACTGTATGCACTACACTCTATGCTATTCAACTTTACACCACTCCACTCTACCCCTCTCTAGTGTACAGTGTTCTACATGTCTGCCACTCCAAAGTATGCCACTCCCCTGTAAGCTATTCCATTGTACACCACTACACTGTACCTCACTCCACTCCACTCTGCCAGTCCACTCTAGAACGCTCCATGCGCCACTCCAGTCTATGCCATTCCAATGTATGCCACTCCACTCTACGCTATTTCACTGTATGCCATTTCACTCTAACATACTTCACTCTACACTACTGTGCCGTACATCACTATCCTTTATGCTTTTCCAGTGTATGCTGCTCATCTTTTTGACACTCTAGTCTACTCTACTGCAATGTATGCCACTACACAGTATGACAATCCACTCTACACTATTCCACTGAATGAAACTCCACTGTTGAGCACTTCACTCTATGCTATTCCACTGTATGCCACTCAACGATATGCCACTACACTCTGAGCCACTCTAATATATGGTTTCCACTGTACACCACTCCACTGTACACCACTGCACTGTACACCACTACACTGTATGCCACTCTTCTCTACCCCAATCTATGCCACTTCACTCTATGCCTTTCCACCCCACTGCACCCCATACTAGTCCACTCTATTCTACTCCAGTCTATGCTATTCCACTGTAAGCAACTCTACTCTCCATACTACAGTCTACGCTATTCCACTCTATGCCACTCCACTTTATACCATTCCACTATATGCTATTCCAATCTATGCCACTACATTCTATGACACTCCACTGTGCAACACTCCACTATACACTATATCCCTTAGACACTCCACTCTAAGACACTCTAATCTAGGTATTGTCCTGTATGCCACTACACATTACCACTCTCCACTCCACTCTATGCCACAACACCCTACGCTACTCCACTGTATGCTATTACACTCTACCACACTACAGTCTACGGCACTCCACTGTTCGCCACACCACTACATGCTAGTCTGCTGTGCGCTACTCCACTCTGCACCATTGCACCCTACTCTATTCCACTCCAATATACGCCACTTCACTCTAATCCAATCCACTGTACCAGACTCCACTCTACCCCCCTGTATTATACACTATTCCACTGTATGTAACTATATTCTACACCACTCAACTCTATGCCACTCCACTCTACAGTACACAACAACAATGTATGCTGTTCCACTGTGCACTACTCCAGTACATCCCACTGCACTCTGTGGCACTTCACTGCACGCCACTTCACTCTATTCCACTGTACTGTAAACCACTCCACTCTACACAATATTTGGATAAAATATTGAGTCAAAAATATCATGGCACGAAAATATCGAGTTTTTAATATTGTGCTACAGAAATATTGTGATGCAGGAATATCGTTGACAAAAATAATGATTTTCTAAGATAAGTAATATCGATGTCAAAAACATCTACGATTTTAATATTGTTTACAAAGATTTTGTTGTAAATAATATCATTATTAATTATCTTTATGTATTTTAGTGTATGTTTTAATTGTATGTTATTATTTGTTTGTATAATCTATTTTTAATGCTTTTAAATATAGTTTGTAATTGTTAATTGTAAATATTAGTGTTGTAGTGGGTTATGGGGTTTGTAGGGGTACGGGGTGGGAGGTAAATGAACTATGATTAATTAATAATTTATTTTAATTAATATTAATTATTTAGTACATAATTAAATATGTAAATTGAGCAATACATTTATTTTGTAAGTTATATTTTAGGTGCGTGTCCTGGGATTTGTAGGGGTAAAGGGTGGGAAGTTAATTATTTTTTTTAAAAATATCTTTTTTATTAAACCAGCTCATTAGACTTCGCAAGACTGTAATTGTTTACATGTACATCACCAGTTTGAGTTCAAAAGTTATATTACATCATAATGGGGTTGACTCATAGCAGTCACAGTGAAATCCTTCATTGTATTTTCTTTTATGGTGTTACATTGTGTGGGGTAGGAGGCATTATTATTATTATTATTATTATTATTATTATCATTAATTTTATAAGGCGCACAGCTACCCGGAGGTTTCCCGGCGCCAGCAGACAGAACGCAAGAGAAAAGGAGGACATCTACTGATTAAATAGCCAAGTTTTTAGGCCTTTGCGAAAGTTGCTATAGCTGGTTTCGTGCCGGAGAGGCGTGGGGAGCGAATTCCATAGTAGCGGGGCCAGGTAAGCGAAAGATCGGCCACCCAAATGCGTCCCTTTGATCCTGGGTACTAAAAATTTGGCCTGAGAAGAGGATCAAAGAAGGCATGTGGGAAGATAAGGATGGGCTAAGGCACTCAAATACTGAGGCGCTGTGCCCGATTTGATCTTATGCATATAGCATAGGGCCTTGAATTTGGTACGATTCTCTATCTTAAGCCAATGAAGGTCACGGAGAGAACCTGAGATGAAGGCCTCTTTAGGTACATGGCAGAGCACTCTGGCCGCGGAGTTCTGCACTACCTGCAGTTTTCGAACCACCTCCTTATTGGCTGCTAAGTACAGGACATTGCCATAGTCCAGCCTGGACGTAATCAAGGCCTGAATCACTGTTCTTTGTGTGGGACTAGGCAACATCCAGAGTATTTTTCTGAGCCATTTCAGGATGGTGAAGCAGGTTGAGGCGACCTTGACTGCTTGCTGCCTCATAGATAACTGGTCATCTATAACTACGCCTAAATTGCGAGCTGATTGCACCGGTTGAGGCAGATCGCCCATTTGAGGAGGCCAATGACGGGGTCCCCAGAGATCTTTGTTTTTCCCAAAAATGAGAACTTCAGTTTTTCCACCGTTTAGTTTCAACCGATTGGTGTGCATCCAGCTAGCTATCTTTTATAGCAAACAAATGATGGACGGAATGCTGACAATGCAAACATTCTCCCCCAGTCAAAAGATCTGGGTTAAATCCATCGTTCTTTTGCCCACTACGCCACCCCAGTTTGGACCCAGCCATATGCAAATCAGTCTTGACCCTGTGCCCCATGGGAACAGTCCAGACCGAACTGCCAGGCCAGGTCCTCCCTGGACCGGAAACAAGCACCCTGGGACCGGTTTCAGGGTATGTCACCCTTCTTCAGCCAGGCTAGCTTGAATCCAGTGGCACAGTGAGCAAGGGACCCACGTCTGGGCAGACCCATCCCACTTAGGGCGAAAAGTGTTACAGCAAACAAATGATGGACGGAATGCTGACAATGCAAACATTCTCCCCCAGTCAAAAGATCTGGGTTAAATCCATCGTTCTTTTGCCCACTACGCCACCCCAGTTTGGACCCAGCCATATGCAAATCAGTCTTGATCCTGTGCCCCATGGGAACAGTCCAGACCGAACTGCCAGGCCAGGTCCTCCCTGGACCGGAAACAAGCATCCTGGGACCGGTTTCAGGGTATGTCACCCTTCTTCAGCCAGGCTAGCTTGAATCCAGTGGCACAGTGAGCAAGGGACCCATGTCTGGGCATACCCATCCCACTTAGGGCGAAAAGTGTTACAGCAAACAAATGATGGACGGAATGCTGACAATGCAAACATTCTCCCCCAGTCAAAAGATCTGGGTTAAATCCATCGTTCTTTTGCCCACTACGCCACCCCAGTTTGGACCCAGCCATATGCAAATCAGTCTTGACCCTGTGCCCCATGGGAACAGTCCAGACCGAACTGCCAGGCCAGGTCCTCCCTGGACCGGAAATAAGCATCCTGGGACCGGTTTCAGGGTATGTCACCCTTCTTCAGCCAGGCTAGCTTGAATCCAGTGGCACAGTGAGCAAGGGACCCACGTCTGGGCATACCCATCCCACTTAGGGCGAAAAGTGTTACAGCAAAACGATGGATTTAGGCCCAGATCTCTGTACTGGGGTGAATGTATGACATTGTTCTGCATTCTGTCCATCAATTGTTGTTTTTGCAGCTATCTTTTATAGCCCAACCTGGAGAGATGATACCATAGATGCCTCATTGGTGGACAAAGAGAAGATAAGCTGGGTATCATCAGCATACGAGAAGATAGACAGCCCAGCTTCATCCGCTATTGTGGCTAGAGGGCTAACATAGATATTAAACAATAATGGGCTGAGGATCGAACCCTGCGGTACTCCATAAGGAGAAGCGTGGGACTTAGAGCTAGTAGACGGGGAAAAAACCTGAAAAGTCCGGCCGGTCAAAAAATCCTTAAGCCATTTGAATGCTGAACCAACAATGCCCAAAGATTGTAGAGCTTCTAGTAGGGCAATGTGTGACACAGTGTCAAAAGCGGCACTCAAATTAAGCCGTATGAATGCCACTGTTTCACCCATGTCAAGACGCTGGCGCAGAGTTTCAGTAACTCCCAGGAGCGTGGTTTCTGTAGAAATCATGTCTGGTTTGCCCTCTTTCCTAATTTGGCGAGCGGAATTGCGCATCAGAGAAGTCTCGGCCCTTCTCATATGCCTCTGTATTTCCTCCAGGGAGACCATATATTTTCCCCTTTCTTGATGCATCCTCTGCTTTTGTATATTACTTCTTCTGCTCGTTGGCACCAATCTAGGTCAGCCTCCCACTCTGCCACTGACGGGGGAGGGGCACCCCCCAAACATCACGCTATTTTTAATTTTGCAACTCCTGCAGCTAGTGTCAGCCAGAGTCTAGAATGTAGGGCCACATCCCACTCCCTTATTCATCAGCAGGAGACACCTGGGGTCCATCGACACCTCTATCCCCAATACTCTCGACATCACCCCTTGGCAGAATGAACCGATTACTGGGTATTCTCATAGGATGTGGAAGAAGGATCCCTCCTGTTGACAGCCTCTTGCACATTGTGCCGACTGTGTCTTACCTCATTTATGTAGTAATGTGTGGGGTAATAGGAGAGGTGTAGGACCCTGATCTGCACCAGCCTGAATCTCGCCCGTATCGCTACATCTCTAGAGCTCTGCAGCACCTCTATCGAGTCTTCATCTTCAATATTGCCCAGGTCGTCAGTCCAAGCACTTCTAGGGTGGGCTAGTGGGTCTGGTGCATGGTTCATTATTTTCTTATGTATTGTTGACGTCCCTTTGTCAAGAATGGGGTCTACTAATCGTCTGTCTTCTAGAGGGGAGCGGACTGAGAGGGTCGCACCTTGTTGTATGTATATTTTTAGGGCATTCATAAGACGTGTGTAGGGGAAACTTTTGGAGAGTGCCAGGTCATATTCTTTTGTAGATCATCAAAGGGGAGGGGCACCCTGTTCATCTACATGTCCCCCAAGTGTTCAATACCTATAGTCCCCCATCTTGTGAAGCCCTCTAGATTAGTTACGTCCCTCAGTTGGTCCCCTATCCATAGTGGCATCATGCCTGTCAGCTGATCGCGCTAACCCAAGTATTTGTTTGCTTCTTTCCAACATTTGACCACTGTTGCAGTATGTATTGGCCAGAATTTGATGTGCCTTGCATACAAGAGAGGCTCCCAATTTCCGTTTGACATCGCTTCTCTGTCCATTCTATAGGCCGGTTCCTCCCTATCTGTGTAGACCCAGTCGTTTGTTACTATCAGTTGTGAGGCCCAGTAATAGAGTTTAATATCTGGGACTGCCAGGCCGCCTTCATAAAGGGAAGTTAATTATTAATAACTAATTTGAATTAATATGAATTATTTAATTGATAATTAATCATGTACATTGTGTGAATTAATTTGTTTAAGAGTTATATTTTAGGTGTGGGTTGTGCATTTTATAGGAGTAAAGAGTGGGAAGTTAATTAATTAGAATTAGGTAATTATTAGTTATTTATTATGAATTGTTTAATTGATAATTAATTATGTAAATTCTGTAATTCGTACAATTTTTCATATATATTTTAGGTGATGGTTGTTGCATTTTTAGGGGTACAGGGTGCGATGTTAATTAATAAATAATGTATTGATAATTAATTTGTAATTAACTATTCAATTGAAAATTATGTAAATTGTGAAAGTATAATATTTGATTAAGTTATATTTTAGGTGTTGTTTGTTTAGTTTGTAGAGGAATAGAGTGGGAAGTTATTTAAGTAATAATAAATTTAAAATTAACTATTAATTTACTAGAAATTGCATTATTTATTACTTAATATGTTAATTGTGTTAGTGGTGCCAGAGAGCCCAAGGCAAGATGGCCGCACTTTAGTGAAGCTCTGCCGGTCGGGTAGAAAGATCTTTCAATAATCTGGCCATCCACGAGCAATAGTGATGAAAATAGACTGTTTAGGTGCCTAATAGTGATTAGCAGCCCATTTGGCTAAATAATGGGCCAAAATACCCTGCTGCTGCAGAGTAACAGCCTGTGACTACAAACCACGAGAGCCAAGCTGGAAGAGAGGCCAGCGATCTGTGGGTGGCTTCCCATGTGACGAAAAACTGGTGAGACTCTGGGAGGCTGCCCGCTCAGCACATTGCACGAGGAAACCAGGGCTATGGCCCTGGCCCACTCAGGACATTAATGAATGCCCCAACTGGGCAGAAACTGCAAGGTCAGGCACCTGAGAGACAAGCGCAGCCCACAGAGTAGAATATGAGCAATGCGTGCTAGTGGCTGTGTAAGATACGCAGGACTCGAGCGCCCTTCATCCACCTGAAGCAACTGATGTGTGTTTCTTGCATAGCATACCATCATCTCATGGTGGATGAGGGAGACTACTGTCCTGGCTACTGACATTCTACAGCCACTGCTGCTGAGTGCCATGGGGCGACAGATAATAATGTGAAATTGGGGGCATAGGCGAATCACCCTTGTGCAGCTTCACGTAGAAGAAAACAAATCAAGAATACAGCACCATTAGGGCCTGTCCAATGGGGAAGTTGCCTCATAAGCCTCGGGGGCACAGTAACACACTAACATGGGGAAGACGAACAGCAAATTTCTCAAACGGAAGATAACCTTCAAGCTGTTAGCATGAAATACTTAAATACGGAGAGAGTCTTGGTGGTCATCCAAGCCAAAAATGAGGACTTAGAGACCCGATTGTGCAGAAATAATCAGCACATTATTGGGGTCTCTGAATCAACAAACACAGGAAAGATGGAAACATATGTAGAGACGATGTTGTCCACAGTATTTGGTGGTGATAACTTATTCCAGCTCCCAGTAGTCGAAAGGGCACATAGATCCCTCATGGCACGGACTCCATCTGGCACGCCTCCACACCCAATCATAGCAAAATATTCAAATTTTCGCGATAGGGATGTGGTCCTTTGAATGGCACGAGACAAAAAAGACATTGAGTATCAAGGAAATCGGATTGTGTTCTATCCAGACTTTATGGTGGCAGTCCAGGAGGCCCGAAGACAATTCCGACACGTGAAGCGATAGCTACAAAAATCCAACATCCCATATGCCATGTGAAAAGAAGACACTACACAGTAATGG
>CAWUFW010026235.1:0-35556 GCA_963921515.1 Calotriton arnoldi | reverse complement strand
AAGTGCCGCGCTTTTGTTTGAAAGGCGGGAGCCCGCCTTTCTTTAACGTGCAGCGCTGTAATGTAGTGCGATATGTTAGAGAGCTGGAGGTAGGATTCCGCCTCTCAGGGAACTTTACAGAGTGTGGGGTCTTTCCAGAGATATGGGAATAGGATCCCATCATTTGTGGGCTTTTGGGATGCTGCAGGGCATTAAATGTGGGACTTCAATAGTGTGTCTGAGCACGCCTCGCAACATCGGCACTTAAGGCACAGATAAATTACGTGCTCTATTTACAAAAAGCATGAGTGGTAGAGAATGAATGTGGGATTTTGTATCGCCGTACCATCACTGGTATGGTCTTACGGTCACAACTGCTGACTTTCAAACTGGGGGCCCAGGATCGAGTCCTGGCGATCGGATCCTGTGATTCTGGGCAAATCACTTAATAGCTGCAAACCAAGTTATGCTGAGGTACTTATGCAGAAAAGTTGCAAAGATCGGATGAGCTGTTTTAGTTGCCTATTAAAACCTAGCGCTTGGATGGCTCATGACACGAAGCAGATGGCTTCTGAGGATTCTTTTCAAAGGGGATTTCCGGGCTTTTGGCAGAATATGGCTCCCCACATAAACCCCCGCAAAGCATGTAAAGAGCATTAATCATCCTTTAACATCTCCATTCCACAGACGTTCGTTTACTCAGGAAAAAATATGAAAACGTCATAATTCTCTCTGCCTATTTTTCCTTTCCTGGTGACGTTTTTATATTTTTTCCCTGAGACAGTTAACTAATAAGGTGAAACATATTATTCATGGCAGAGAACCCTGTCACAGGGAATGAATCTCGATTGTGTGTCTGGCAGCAGAGCGATGCATTAGGTGAAGCCCAGTAATGATATAGGCCTGTCCTCCCTGAATGTTATTTTATTTCTATACATACATATTATAAAACTGAGGCATACGCCCTTTCTCCATCTCCCGCACTATTTTTTAATCTTCCTTCCCATTTCACCATGCTCCTTTCCTATGTTACAGTCTTTCGTGCTCTGTCCTGTGTGCGCTTTCTTTCAACTCTCCCCTCTGAAACTACTTTTCACCTTTCTTGCCCACTTTCCTTTGTCTCCTTTTTGATGCTTCCTTCTTGGGGTCTGCTTTTTCCCTTTCATTCCCTTTCCACTTTAAATTTTCTTCATCCTCCCTTCTCGCACTCCAATTTCTGCTGTTACCAGTTCTCTTCACTCTTCTCATTCCTTCTGTACCCTATCTGTATTTGGCTACCGCTCTGATATCTTCTCCTTCCTACCTCTCCCATTTATCTGTTTTAGGTCTTGCCGAGGCAGCGCTTGCGCTGTCTCTGCGAGAAATTTTGTATTCTGAATATTGGCTTTGAACTACGCCTATTTTTAAGGACTTCCCTTATTACATGTGATGTTACTTAGACAGTTTGTGGCACTATTTGTTCCTTTAAGCTAGAACACTCGAGACCAGTGCTCGTAGCTTACCACCACTCTGCTTTACTCCAGTCATTCTGCTTTACTCTACTCTACACAACTCCACTCCACGCAACTGCACTCGGCACAATGCCACCCCACTCAACCCAACTACACTCCACGCCACACTACTTCACGCAGCACCAAACAATGCAGCGCCACCCACGCAACCCCACTCCTCTCCACACAATGCGCCTCTGCTCTATGCAACACTACTTCAAACAACTGCACTCCACACAATGCTTCACAACTGCACTCCACTTTACTCCACTCAGAGCCATACAACTCTACTGTATACAACACCACTCAATACAACGCCAATCCATACAGCCACATCATGCAACATAATTACAATCCACATACCATTCAACACCACATAATTCAACTGCACCTAATTACACACTTCTCATTACCACATAAATCCACTCTGTACCGCATAACAATCCACATAAAACACTCCACATCATGCCACATAATTCCACTCAACATAATTTCACTCTGTACCACACTGTTCCATGCCATACTATTCAACTCCACACAAATCCATTCCAAACCAGATAATTACAAAAAAACAAACATTATTCCACCACAACACAATTTCACTACACACCACATATATCCAATTTAAAACACATAATTCAACATCATACCATAAAATTCAACAGCACAACATGCAATTAAACTCCACTACATAACACACCACAGCACAGAATACCATTCATCATAATTGCACTTCATTACTCACAAACCCTCTCCACATAATTACAGTACACTCAAACACCCATAAGTACTATCCACATAATACAACTGCACACCGTGCCGCATAATTCCACTACACACATCCACCACACAATTCCATGCCACAACTAACAATTGCAATCCAACCCACATATTTCCACTACACACCACATACATCCACTTCAATCCATAACACATAGGTAAGAAACATTTGCAACGCCAATAGCTCTAACTCGTTCTCTTTTTTTTAACACACATCTGAAGCTTAGCTCCTACCTATTTCCTCTTTTTTGCCACCAAACAAGTAAAGCTTTCCACACTGTCACCGACTCTTAAGGGCACTACTTTGTGTGGATTTACTTCTTGTGAAGGGAAAGAATGCCACCACTTGCAGTAAAGTTAGCCAATGGCTGTAGTGGGCTGGCCCACTGTCCGGTCCCAAGCTGTATGCTGCAGTGAATGTATGAAAATGCGAATGACACAATAATAGATCAATTGATGAAAAGGGCTGGCTGAAAGCCTCTGTAGCTAAGTGTGTGTGTGTGTATGTATATGTGTATATATATATATATATATATATATATATATACAAAAGGGGATCCTCACTTTATCAGTGCGAATAAACGAGCCACTCCGGTTGTAAGGGTGCAGGCTCTCGGTTTTAATGGCACAACAAAAGATGCGTTTCGGCCTCTCTCGGGGTCTTGGTCACATATGTAATTTTAATAAATTCTAAAGGTCTTGTCCAGGGTTCTCCAAAATCAGTCCTGGAGGGCTGGAACAATGCCAGATTTTTAAGATAACTACATGTATCTAAATGGGGGTATGCAAAAAAATACAGCATGGATCTTGCCTTCTAGAACCGACTTTGGAGAACCCTGGTCTTGGCTAATGCCAGACTTAAAATAGAGCTATGAGTCAGGTAGGCTCCTTGCCTTATATTGAAATCACATTTGGTGGCAGGGAGTCCTGTTAGTGTCAAGGGTGCCATTCTAAATGAAAATGATTCTGCTGTGAAGTTAGGGTACCATATGGTGATTTCTTACATTTAATCACCCAAGTATACATTTTTTATACTATACTTCCTTCTTTTAAGTGCGATATCTTGCAGTTGTTACTATTACACTCTTTCATCTTTCTCAATTTTCCAATTTCAGAAGGATGGTAGACTGAGTTTGCTCTACAACTCTATGCCACTCCACGTCACTCTACGCTTCGCCACTATATTCGACAACACCACTCTACGCTTCCACTCTGACACCACCACTCTGCTACCACTGCTCTCAATGCCCCTCTACTCACAACTTAAGGCCACTGCACTTCATGCCAATGTATTCTACGCCACTCTACTATATAACACTGCACTCTACAACAGTCTACTCTGCACTTTCTGCCACTGAACTCTACGCCACTGCACTCTAAGCTACACCACTCTTTTCTGCACCACTATTCTGCTCTGTGCTGCTGCACTCCACTGTACTCTGACGCTCTGCAAGACTGCACTCTACTCCACTGAACTCAATGCCACACTACTCTGCACGACTGCTCTGTCACTGCACGCTACACCACTCTACACCCCTGTGCTTTGCCACTGCACTCTGCACCACTGTACTCTATGCCACTGCACTCTATGCCACTGCACTCTATGCCACTGCACTCTATGCCACTGCACTCTACTATGCACTGCTCAACTGTACTGCACTCTCCACCACTACACTCTGCATCCCTCCATACCACTCTAATCTATTCTGCACCACTGCACTCTATGCCACTGCACTCTACCCTACTCTGCTCTACATTCTGCAATCTACCCTGCACCACTTCACTCAACTCTGAAACAGTCTACTTTACGCCACTGCAATCTACTCTGCACCCTACATCTCTCTACTCTGTGCCAATGCACTCTACACCACTTTACTCAAACCCAGTGCACTCCACATCAATCTACTCTGTACCACTGAACTTTACACCACTTCATTCTAGGCTACTTCATGCTACGACACTATACGCTATGATACTCCACTCTGTCATGCTCTACTCAATTAAACTCTACTCCACTTGATGCCACTCCACTCTACAACACTCTACTCCACGCTATGCCACCCTACTCCACTCAACAACACTACAAAACTCCTTCTATACCACTTTACTCCACTCTATTCTATGAACCACTACTCCGCTCTACTCCACGACACTCCACTCTGACGCTCAACTCTACAACACTATACTCCACTCTGCCAATCCACTCTCCTACGCTACTCCACTTTATGCCACTACACAGCAATCTACTTTGCTCTACACCACTCTACGCAACACACTCAATTCCACTCCGTTCTACACCACTCCATGACACTCTGCAGCTATAATCTACGCCACTTCGTCACATTCCACTTTTCGACATGCCACTCTCCTTTATCCCACTAACCTTTAGCCATGCTGAACAACAGGCACGCTGGCGTACAATATGGCTAAAACATATTGGCAAAGCCAATAGCTCTTGCAAAGGCCAGACATTTTGGCTTTGCCACTGCTTGTTTATTTTAACCAATACTGCAGGCCATCGGCAGAAGACATTGGTAAGCCACTTGGTCAAAAAGGCAAGACCTATTGGCTTTGCCAATGCTTGTTTTTGTTGCAATAATTTGCTCTGCCAACAAACTAATAAAACTGTGTATTTCTTAACAACCTGTGTATGTCAAACAAGTATTACTACTCGAGATCATCCTAGAGTAATACATCTTCGTATTGAAACCGCCATGCAGTAATACAGCCAGAACATATCATAGGGTAATACATCCGCCTCATGAAATCATCGACTAATACAGTGCCAGTCCCATTCTAAAGTTATTCTTGGATCATCCTTGAGTAATGCAGCCTCATTCTGAAGTCATCACAAGATCATTCTGTAATAATACAGCCCCATCCTGAAATACTCAAAGGATCATCCTGGAGTAATCCAGCCTAATCCTGAAATCGTCATGGGATCATTCTGGAGTAGTACATTATCATCACATGTTTTCCATTGAAGTAATCAGGAACCCATCCTGGAGTAATCCACCCTAATCCTGTAATCAGCATGGGATCATCCGGCAGTAGTACAAGCTCATCACATCTTTTCCACTGAAGTAATCGGGAACTAATCCTGGAGTAGTTTCTCTGATGACTCGAGGAGTCATCCCATTTAAATATTCTGCCCTATAGGCATACTTCAGGATTGCTTCAGATAACATCCCCAGTTAATTGCAGGAATAGCCTGGCTGAAGTCATCAGATGACTTCAGAATCACTCCAGGATGATCTTCCTTTTAGACTTGGGCGGTCACTCGGGATGGGGTAGGCCTCTGATCTTCAGAGGGATTCCTGCTAGAGGCTGGGACCACACGAGTTCTAAAGCACAGATTCGTAGAGCGTCGTCAAGGGGTTGCACTCGACAATAGTGCACGGTACCCAGGGACTGCGGTTCCTCATCACTCGTGGGGTCCACTTGCCTCAGCTTCGCTGGGGACTCACGATGGCCTTGGAGAAGTCAGGAAATCCTCGTCTTGGGCTGCAGGGACCTCGGGCTTTGGCGGGAGCGGCGTAGTTTGCGACCGTCATTTCAGTTTTTGGTGCCTGCCAAGCAGGGGAGTCACTCCTTGACTCCAAGGGAGATTCTTCAGTCTTCCAGAGGTAGTGGAATGTCGAAGGTCCAGGATTCTTCAGTAGAGCGTCGTCCAGGGAGATCTAGTTTGCAATGGCAAAGGTTCCCTACCTTATACTAAAAGGAAGGGAGGGACTAGCTCTAAGACCCCACCTATGGGAGGGTCAGGGAGTGGGTGGCTACACCCACTTCCCTTTGTCCAGTTTCGCACCAGATCAGGGGCAGGCAGCCCCTGAGCCGGTTTGAACTGGTGTATGCACAGAGGAGCCTTCTGCTCCCCAGTGCAGGACTTCAAAGCACTCTAGGAATGCACCCACCCAGCCCCAATACACTAAACCCTGTCTGGGAGGTGGTCACACCTCCCTGTGACAGGATACCTATTGTTGGGCTTCCTCCACTGCGAGTTTCGGTCATCAGCAGGAGGGCAGCCCAGTGTCTGTGACTGGTGGCATCCATTTTGTGATGCCAGGGCTCTTCAGGATTCTACTGCGTTTCCACAGTAGGTACATGTCTATCCCTCTAGAAGGGTGGGATCATACTCCCACACCAGGTACTGGTGTGGAGGTATGAATCCAAGGTGTTTGACACCAAACACAACATGTTTTGATGCAGCCATTCCAAAGTTAGCATTTACCGCTAGGTTATAATGCGCTTAAGAGTATATGGTTTGACCGCATTCACAAACAGCCCCAGAGAATGGACTCTGAGAGCTGCAGAGGGGCCCTGCTCAGGCAGAGGCAACCCTCACATAGAAACTAAGCACCCTGCCCTCAGGATTGATAGGGCCTGCCTTAGGGGTGACTGATAGGTTTAAATGTGTGTGCAGGAGAGATATAGGGAACCTATATCTCAGTGAGGAGTGCAAGCACCTCCTCACCCAGGCTGCAGTAGCAGGCCTGTGGTGTCAGATTTAGTCTGCTTCCCAGGGGTGGCATAATACATGCTTCAGCCCCTGGTAGGCCTGTGAAGTACCTATGCCCTTGGCACCTAAGGTACCATATACTAGGGACTCATAAGGTACCACAGTATCCAATCACTAGTGCACCTAGAGTGCACTCCAAGTCGTTTAGAGAGAACAGAGAGGCTGGGGCCCTGATTGGCAGGGTCTCAGCCTGACTATAGCCAGAAACCAGTGTAAACATCAGAAAAAAGTGGGGGCAACATAAGAGGCAGATCCTACTCTCCTACACATGGGACCAACAATATCAATCCCCACTCTTTCAAAGGGAACCCCCACCACAGGTAGTGGTATCAGGGGGCCTTTGTGGTGCCACCTGCCTTCCCACTGGCTTGGCAGGTTACACAGGAGCGACAAAACTCCTTGGTGTCTTCAGACATGTGAGGCAAGTGAAAGTGAGGGACAATTCTGTCCCAAGTCTTGTTCTGGCCCAGGTGACCTGCTAGGGAATATCATGGGGTAGGGTCATTAGGAAGCCCCTGAACTTCAGAGATATAACCAACCTCCTGGTGGCACCAGGCTTGGGGTCTCTACACTCTGAGTACAAGAGTCCATCATCCCAATACACTTTATGGGGACCACTAGCATTCCCAGCAGTCTCAGCAGCAGCTTGCTGTCTGAGGGGTTCAAGAGAGGGCAGCTCTGCTGCTCCTGGCTCAGATCTGCCCTGGAAGGGCCCCTGTCCCCAAGAACTCAACCTGATCAGGTTCAAGCTCCTCTGGGAGAGTTCCTTCTTCAGGACTGCCATCATCTCCCTCAAGAGACTGATCTTCCTTCTGAGCCAAGGGGAAGGCACTGCCTTTACTATACTACTCCTCCTCTTGGATGGCACTTGGTCCATTGTTCCAGGATCCAAGGCCTGTTCAGTGTTAGACATTTTACTCTGTGACCGGGTCACAGCAAACACATCTACAGGGATCCCCAGCATTTCTGCATGGGTCCTGAGCTCCACTTCTGCCCAAGCTGAAGTTTCAAGATCATTGCCAAGCAAGCATTCCACTGGTAGGTTTGCACTCACCACAACCTTCTTAAGGCCAGTTACCCCTCCCCAGGAGAAGTTAACAACTGCCAGAGTATGGTCTGTTCTGACATTGCTAGCATTGGTCACTTGGTACATCTCACCAAGTATAATCTGCCCAGGATCTACAAGGTCTTGTGTCACCATAGTGACACTTGCCCCTGTGTCCCTGAATGCCAAAGCCTCGTTTCCATTAATCAATGGCTGTTGCCTGTACTTGCCCAGATTACTGGGACTCACAGAGGAGGTCACATCCATGCCTCCATCACAGACTAGGACAGCCTGAGTGAGTTCTCTGACTAGGCCAGAGCTCATCTCATTACTCAGGGTCAACCCTACTAAACCCTTAGCTTGAGTACTTCCACCACCATTTGTAACTGTACTAGGGGGAACAGGTGCCTTAGGGGCAGTGGTAGTGGAGTCTTTGGACTTGGTGCAATCACTAGTCCAGTGTGTCTTTTGCTTGCAGACTTTGCACCATGGTTTCTTTTGGCCTTTCCCTTGTTAGAGTGTAAATCCCCACCTGAAGAAGATTTTTGGGGGCCTTGTGAAGACTTCTGGTCTTTACCCTTCTCCCCACCCTTATCAGAGTTTTTATAATCTTGCTTCTTAGGGTCACCACCTTGGTTCTGTACCTTCTGCCTCACCCTGGTCCTGAACCATTTGTCTACCTTCTTTCCCAATTCTTGGGGAGAGGTCAGATAAGAGTCCACCAGGTACTGATGCAACAGCTGATTTTGACAGTTATTAAGAATCTGCTCCCTCATGATAAGATTGTACAACCCTGTGAAGTCACATACCTTACTGCCCATCAACCAACCTTCCAGAGCCTTAGCAGAAAAATCAACAAAGCCCACCCAGTCTTGAGTCTGTGCTTTTGGGTATCTCTGAACTTTAACCTGTATTGTTCAGTGGTTAGGCCAAACCCATCAATTAATGCACTTTTCAAGACTTTGTAATTGTCAGCATCCTCTTCTCTGACAGATAGGAGCTTATCTCTACCTTTGTCTGCAAAGGAGAGCCACATGATTGCTGCCCACTGCTCCTGAGGGACCCTCTGTACCTTACAGGCCCTCTCCAGTGCAGTTATCCATTTGTGGATGTCAATCCCACTCTGGTAGGGAGGGACAATCTTGCTCAGGTTTCTATGGTCATAAGACCTTTCCCTACCACTAGGGAAGTTGCTGCCACCATGGGACTCTAGTCCCATCTTTTTCTCTGTCTATAGAGATCTAGGGACTCCCTGTCTATAGCCAACTGCTGTTTTCTGAGCTCAATCTGGGCTTGTTCATACTGAAGCAGTCTCTTTCTCCTCTCATGAGAGGATTCCCTCCCATGAGAGGAGACAGAGGTCCCTACTGAGGTGTCAGAGTGGTTAGACTCCTGAGAAGGAGATCTACACCTTCTGGGCACACTCACAACTCTTCCTGGGGGACAAAGGGAGGTCATTCTGGGCCTCCTCCTCATCCTCAGGAGTAGCTGCACTTTTCAGGTCAGGATCATTGTCATCCCCCTGGCCAGTTTCAGAGGTCAGGTCCTGGGCATCTTCATCCCTGGTCCTTCTCTCATCTTCTGCCCCACCCTCTCTGCCTACCCTTGCAGACCCTATGGGTCTTCTAAGATCATCAAGCAGAAGCATCTCCAGGAGACGTTGGGTGTTGGCACTTTTGCCTGTCTTCAACTTCCTGATCTTGCACAACTCTCTCAATTCCAAGAATGTGAGGTTGTCATATCTGGATGGCAGGAGCCCTCTGGTTCCTGGCAGTGAAGACATTACTAGTGTGGTGTGGTGTGGTGTATGCACTACCTACACTAGTGTGGCCTACTAAACTCTCTTGAGTTGTAGAAAGGGTGTGCTATCCCTTAACACACAACTCTAAGTTCAGTAGAACTTACTGTATACTAAGCTTGTTATTATATGTACCTAAGGTACCCTTAATGGTTTTCAGTTGATCAATTCAATTGAGATTATCTGGTAAAACAATAGCAAGCTGGAATCCCACACGCTGCACACCAATGTGAGAAGTTGGCCTGGTATATGCTGTCAACTAATTATAGTGGGCACCTTGCACCAGTCCAAACAACCCCTTATTGGAGATAGGTTAAAGACAACCTTTATTGAAAGCTATCCTAGTGGTAGCTATGGAGAGCAGCCTTCAGGCTAAGTCTTGAAGGAATGTAAAGCAGCTTGTTTTACCAGTCTATAATCTCTTGAATGACCAAATGAAAGAGGACCACACCAGGTATATATTTAAAATATATGTATTTAGTCTTAAACACACCCCTCTAGTCTCTTTATGAGGCTAGAGTTCGAAGTACATAAGTTACAAGTCAGTTATCAATAGTAATAGCACAAATACACGTTTGAGCCCTAGGGGCGTACCAAACCATATACCAATAGAGTGGTATAAGAACCACGACTGAGCTAGACACAAGGGGGTCGATTCCGATTCGGGCCGGAAAAAGCACCGACCGACTCGGATCCGGAAAAAATACCGACCGACACGTACCAGTGGCGCCCGACACGCCAAGTACGATGCAAGCCGCGATAAATCCGACCGACACGTCAGGAAACCAAGCCGACCGACCGACCCGCTCGGAAAATAGCAATCCGGCCGGAAAAACACGCGAATCCAACCGACCGACACGCACCCGGAACAAATCCGACCGAATCGTACCCGCCAACTCCAACCTGCAAAGTACGATGCAAGGCGCGAAAACACGACCGAGTCGGACGGAGGACAAGCCGTACGACCGACACGCATACAAAACCGAGCCGAAGCAACACAATACACCGCGACCGACGCGTACGCAGCATACAAAACTGCACAAACACAGCGTGAACGAAACGGAAAACACCGTACGAGACCAATGCAGGGTCCGACTCGGTCACAAGAACGTTTCCAACATACACAAACAGCACAAAGGAAAAATCAACCAAAAAAAGGCCAAACAAGCAATTACCAAGCCAATAAATACTGGGGGGGTGGGGACAGAGAACAAAGACACACCAACAACTCCACCTATATAAAGGACACAAATCACTACCATGAGCCTTTGCAAATGCCATTCCACTGCCAGCACCCAAGAGAAAGCAACCACACACCCACAGCTCATCCCTCACACAAGCCACACACCAGCAGCACACCAACAAATACCTACCTCACATACACCCAGCACAACACACACCCACACACCCTCACCTGCACACCAACACACACATCACCCACTATCACCACCCATCACCATGCCCCCCAAGAAGAATCCCAAGTTCCTAGATAGTGAATTGGAAGTCATGGTAGACGAGATCCTCAGGGTGGAGCCACAGCTGTTTGGCACTCTGGTCCAACAGACCCCCATGTCGCAGAAAACCAAGATGTGGGAGAGGATCATCAACAGGGTGAACGCCCAATCACCATGTCGGCGCACAAAGACCGACATCCAGAACAGGTGGTATGACGTGCGCAGGAGGGTCCGGGAGCTGCTCAAGAAAGACTACCACCTGAGCCAATACACCGGCAGTGGCCCTCCTGCCAAGCCAGTATACCTCAGGCCCTGGGAGGAGAAGGTGCGGGCCATCCTTCCGCCAGTGAGCGTATATGGACTAGAGGACATCCCAGAGCCTGGTGAGTACACAACAAATGTACACAATAAACTGCCACAAAACACACACATCACTGTCAAGGGGAGAGTCAAACCATGCACTCATAGCAATTACACAGCAACTAGAACAGAATCATCCCAAAATGTGTATGTCAGTCAGATAAACACAACACATGCCATCAAAAAGTCACATCCAACTGTGCCAACACATGTACAAACACAACCACAACTACAGCTAGGCAGTGGCACAAATAGAACTAACACACACATCCACACATGTAGCCACCACAACAACACCAACACACAGTGAAGACCACTCAAAGGAAGGAATTCTGTGTATGCTGGCCAAGTCAGTGTAGCCAATAGCATCATGGGAGTCGCACTCACACATATTGCCCCCCCCCACAACTGTCCCATCAACACCACCCTGAACCATGCTCACATCACAGGGAGTGGAGAAGGACTCACAAGATGGCTGACACTGGCTACTGCTGTGGGGAGCACAAGGCTCTGCTGCCAACTGTGCACCAACAAACAGCAGGACACCACTGACTGACATCCTGAGAGACAACTTACACTCCCTGCAATGCAAGCACGTTCCATGGTGGGATATCTGGCTGGCTGGCTGGGTGGGAAGGGGGACTTGCAGCACTGACCATAGTCACCAGCACCTCCCCTCACACCCCCCCAACACAAACTCCACAGTACCCACCTGGTAGAATGCAATGCCCTCCATCCTAACACAAGATCCCACAAAGCACCACCACCCTGGGTTATGTTGTGTGAAGCACAGGGACACTCTTGGGACTCTTAGCCAAACAACTGCCAGGACAACACTCCCAGCCATCCTGTCAGCACAGCCAGCCCACCCCACAGGGAAGCAGAGTCAAAAGGAAGGAAGCATGGGCATGCTGGGAAGGGGGTGGAGGCAATAGCATGATGGGAGTCGTAGTCACAGACATTGCTCAGCCTCACAACTGGCCCATCAACACCACCCTGAACCATGCTCACATCACAGGGAGTGGAGAAGGACTCACAAGATGGCTGACACTGGCTACTGCTGTGGGGAGCACAAGGCCCTGCTGCCAACTGTGCACCAACAAACAGCAGGACACCACTGACTGACATCCTGAGAGACAACTTACACTCCCTGCAATGCAAGCACGTTCCATGGTGGGATATCCGGCTGGCTGGGTGGGAAGGGGGACTTGCAGCACTGACCATAGTCACCAGCACCTCCCCTCACACCCCCCCCCAACACAAACTCCACAGTACCCACCTGGTAGAATGCAATGCCCTCCATCCTAACACAAGATCCCACAAAGCACCACCACCCTGGGTTATGTTGTGTGAAGCACAGGGACACTCTTGGGACTCTTAGCCAAACAACTGCCAGGACAACACTCCCAGCCATCCTGTCAGCACAGCCAGCCCACCCCACAGGGAAGCAGAGTCAAAAGGAAGGAAGCATGGGCATGCTGGGAAGGGGGTGGAGGCAATAGCATGATGGGAGTCGTAGTCACAGACATTGCTCAGCCTCACAACTGGCCCATCAACACCACCCTGAACCATGCTCACATCACAGGGAGTGGAGAAGGACTCACAAGATGGCTGACACTGGCTACTGCTGTGGGGAGCACAAGGCCCTGCTGCCAACTGTGCACCAACAAACAGCAGGACACCACTGACTGACATCCTGAGAGACAACTTACACTCCCTGCAATGCAAGCACGTTCCATGGTGGGATATCCGGCTGGCTGGGTGGGAAGGGGGACTTGCAGCACTGACCATAGTCACCAGCACCTCCCCTCACACCCCCCCCAACACAAACTCCACAGTACCCACCTGGTAGAATGCAATGCCCTCCATCCTAACACAAGATCCCACAAAGCACCACCACCCTGGGTTATGTTGTGTGAAGCACAGGGACACTCTTGGGACTCTTAGCCAAACAACTGCCAGGACAACACTCCCAGCCATCCTGTCAGCACAGCCAGCCCACCCCACAGGGAAGCAGAGTCAAAAGGAAGGAAGCATGGGCATGCTGGGAAGGGGGTGGAGGCAATAGCATGATGGGAGTCGTAGTCACAGACATTGCTCAGCCTCACAACTGGCCCATCAACACCACCCTGAACCATGCTCACATCACAGGGAGTGGAGAAGGACTCACAAGATGGCTGACACTGGCTACTGCTGTGGGGAGCACAAGGCCCTGCTGCCAACTGTGCACCAACAAACAGCAGGACACCACTGACTGACATCCTGAGAGACAACTTACACTCCCTGCAATGCAAGCACGTTCCATGGTGGGATATCCGGCTGGCTGGGTGGGAAGGGGGACTTGCAGCACTGACCATAGTCACCAGCACCTCCCCTCACACCCCCCCCCAACACAAACTCCACAGTACCCACCTGGTAGAATGCAATGCCCTCCATCCTAACACAAGATCCCACAAAGCACCACCACCCTGGGTTATGTTGTGTGAAGCACAGGGACACTCTTGGGACTCTTAGCCAAACAACTGCCAGGACAACACTCCCAGCCATCCTGTCAGCACAGCCAGCCCACCCCACAGGGAAGCAGAGTCAAAAGGAAGGAAGCATGGGCATGCTGGGAAGGGGGTGGAGGCAATAGCATGATGGGAGTCGTAGTCACAGACATTGCTCAGCCTCACAACTGGCCCATCAACACCACCCTGAACCATGCTCACATCACAGGGAGTGGAGAAGGACTCACAAGATGGCTGACACTGGCTACTGCTGCGGGGAGCACAAGGCCCTGCTGCCAACTGTGCACCAACAAACAGCAGGACACCTCTGACTGACATCCTGAGAGACAACTTACACTCCCTGCAATGCAAGCACGTTCCATGGTGGGATAACTGACTGGGTGGGTGGGTGGGTGGGAAGGAGGTCTGGCTGTCAACCAAACACAATCAATGCAGACCATGTTCACACCCCAGAGAATACATAGAAATGCCCAAATAATGCAGGACAATGTGCCACACCAATATCAACCCCTGACTGTGACGACTTAGGACAATACAATGTACAGGCCCGCACCCCGAGGCACAGTCACAACTGTCAGGTGTGTCAACCACTGATGCCTGCAGAAACATGACATACATTGTTTGTGTCTCCCAAAAACAGGTGATGATAGGGACACAGCAGCAGACGCTGAGGAGTCCCAGTCCCAGGCTCAAGAGGATGCCGAGCTCACTGGCGTCGTACAGCCTCTGTCCTCCTCGGACGATGAAGAACAACCTGGCACATCCGGTGCAAGTCAACATGCTGCACCAGCAGGACCACCAGCTGCAGCACCAGCAGGTCCACCAGCTGCACCCCCTGCACCCACCCCTCCAACGACTGTCACCACGAATACCATCCCTGCCGACATGGACAGAATAAGGAACAACACCAGCGCAGTGACCCTGGACCAACCTGGGGCCATGGACACCACCACCACCACCAACCCCCAAGGTGGACCAGGGTTATCTGTGCGTGCAACTGCACACACTGCACATGTCAGCAGGGGTGGTGGGAGGGGTGGGAGACAGAGGTCGCTGCTTGCAGACGTTGCTGGTGTGCATGAAGACCCACAACTGGTACGCATAGCTGATGCGTACCAGTCCAGCACCGGAGAGCTCAGCCAGGTAGTGGGGCTCCTCAGAGACATCAAACAGCAGCAGGCTGCCCATCATGCCCGCTTGGACTCCCACATGTCCCATGTGGAGTCACACATGTCACGTGTGGACTCCCACATGTCACGTGTGGACTCCCACATGACCCGCGTGGAGTCCAAGTGGGATGTACTACATGAGATGACGGCGGTGCACAGGGACATTTTACAATGCCTCCGCCAGATGAACAGCAACCAGTCCACACCTCCCTGTGTGCCAACAACATCTGGTACCGAACAAACTGCAACTGCCACAGGGAGGGAGGAGGACTCTGGCGGAGAGTCCCCTGCACCGCAGCAGCCTGCACTTGAGGGCCCCCCCCAAGAAGAGGGGTCGTCCGAGGAGGGGAAAGTGAGAGGCTGATGGCCAAGCGCAACTCCCAGGAAGCCTGAACCTGTTCTGGATTTTCGCCTTTGTGCACAGACTGTTCACCCTGTTGATGGCAACACTACTCCCACACATTGCATGGGGAGTACAAGTTGGAACAATGTGTCAGACAACTGTGGCCCCGATACTGGGGATCCTGTCTACCTGGACTTTCTATTCATCTAGGAACTTGGGATTGCAAGATTCATGTACAGCACAATCCATCCTATGCACTATTATCACAGATGTATCACAATAAACACAATAATACACCATACTTGCCTCTGTCGTGATTCCAACGTGGGTACTGTTATGGGGATGATGAACAACAAAATTACACTGTGTATGCGAACTGCAACAGCAAGGACAACACAGGCATGTGAGTACAGGCAACGTGACACATATGAGGGAGACACACCACCAGGGCTACACAACACATACACACCTAGGCCATCTGACTCATTGCCTACACTGATGTTGCCAGGGAAGACGGTGCAATGCACAGACACCACACCCATTCCCAGTTGTAGTCAAGTAGCCCACAGGTGCAGTAAGCAAATGGCAGTCAAATGTGTGACCACAGACAACGCACATCACTAAGTGAAGCACAGGTTTATTACACAGTAGCAACATGCCGTAACCACTACAGATGCAAGGTAACCCCACCTGGTAGCGGGCACACAGTCAACAACTGTAGACAGAAGGAAGTCCATGGGTGTGGCGCACATCACCTGTAGGGACACAACAGCTACCAGCCTGGATGTGCAATCACGTTGTCGGTGGACACAGTTGACCAAACGAATCTGAAAGTACCCTGTGAAGGACAGAAATGACACACAGTCAAAAGCAATGGAGTACAGGACAGAACAGCAAAACTCATGCACAATACATGTTACAAGATACCCACCCAGAACCAAGTTAGCATGTCAACACTGTTGGGGAGTACAGCCCACCTGTCACCACACATCGCAACACACATCCAGTCAAGTAGCCCATGGACACACTCCAACAGCACCAGAGCACCACCCACACATCATGCCAACTCACATCATTGACATGACACCTCAGGATACTCACATTCAGCTAAAGAAGTTGGTGATGAGCTGTGTGCGGACATCACCATCACCATCATCATCATCATCGTCACTGGCATCGTGTTCCAGGCCAGGATCCTCCACAGGTGGCGGATGTTGGTCATCGTCATCCTGGATGAGAGGCAACTCCTTCCGCACTGCCAGGTTGTGGAGCATGCAGCAGACGATGATAATCTTGCACACTTTCGCAGGGGCATATGGGAGGGACCCTCCGGTCTTGTCCAGGCAGCGGAAGCGGCTCTTCAGGAGACCAAAGGTCCGCTCAATCACTCTCCTGGTCCGACCATGTGCCTCATTGTAGCGCATCTGGGCAGGTGTCACAGGGTTCCTGAGGGGTGTCAGCAACCACGGCATGTTGGGGTATCCCGAGTCACCTACGGACAGACAAGTGCACATCAGCTGACTTGGAAAAGTGGGCGGAATACTACAGATCAGATCACACACAATGGCACAAAGTCAGTACACACCGACAAGCCAGGCACGCTGGTTCTGCATCTGTGCCATCAACCTGGGGATGCGACTACTCCTCATCACAAAGGCATCGTGTGCTGAACCAGGGAAACGGGCACACACGTGTGTGATGGTCATGTCTGCAAGACACACCACCAGTGCATTGACCGAGTGGTAGTGCTTGCGGTTCCTGTAGGCCTGCTCCTGGGCCTGTGGTGGTACCAAAGCCACATGTGTCCCATCAATGGAGCCAATGACATGCGGCATCCTCCCCAGGGCATAAAAGTCACTCTTCACGTCAGTGAGTCGTCGCAGTCTAGGGAAATAGATGTACCGGTTCAGGAAGAGCAACATTGCCGCCAAGAAATCGCGGAGCACACGGCTGAACATGGTCTGTGACATCCCACCAGCAGACGCCACAGTATGTTGGAAGGTACCGGTGGCAAAGAAGTGTAGGGCTGCCATCACCTTCACCTTGGGGGTCAGCGCTGTAGGATACGGCCGGCCAGGCTGCAAATGTGGGGACAACTGCACTGCAAAATCCTCAATCAGCTGCCTGGTGAAGCGGTACCGTCGGATGCTGTCCCGTTCCACCATCGTTGCCAGGTCTGGGAATGGCCGATGGACAGCAGGAGCCCTGCAGTGCAGAGGAGAAGTAAGCAAGATCGTCAGTCACCCCACATATGCGGCATTGAACACACTCAAGATCCCAACATACATCATCATGAGGCACAACTACATGAAGTGTGCAGTACCGGAACGACATGTATGGTACATACATGGCCAACATCTGTCAACACGGTCCTACAGGTGGCATCAATTTGTCCCAGGTTGGCCCATTGGATATCATGATGCTGTGTCACAGTCACCCCCCAGTGACATGTGAGGACAGATGTGCCCCAGGCACCACAGCTCAACGACAGGCACATTCCCAGGGACCCTGTAATGCCACATGGACACTGGCATCACCTGGAGTATCATGTGTACACCACAACAAAACAAACATGACCCCCACAGGTAGTGGCCACACTTGCCATGGCAGGAGAGCCATGGACGTCTGTGACACACACGCACAACATCAGAGTCCATGCACACACAACGTGGATGTGGAGACTGTCTCCCATTGTGCACATGAAATCAGAGACATTGTAAACACTACATGCACAAAGACTGTGGAGGGCCATCACTATTGTGCCACTGGGACACCCTGGCTCAAACATACCGTCCCACATGGGACTCACGGGGTATGTGACATGACATACACAAACACCACTGTGAAATGTGACCATGGCACATGCACAGATATGAACAGTTGCACATCACAGTGGTCACGTACACGTAACACCCAGGATCCTGTCCCCATTAACACGTGCACAGCCTGGGGGTGGCTGCCCACAGGTGACACCCACAGGACAACATGTACACCAACATACACACAATAGGAAATGCAGCCTTACATGCCTTATGATAAGGTTTGGACAGGCTGTCGTGATGTAGGTGTGCCCCTCACTCCCTGGGAGCTATCTGTGGCTGGCATATGTCCATCTGAGACAGGCATGCTGACATATGCCAGTCACATGTACAGTGATGCGTTGAACAGCAATGGACCGATCGGTGCCTCCGGCCGGCCCATTGCTTTCAATGTGTGCGGGTACGCGTTGTACCCCTGTGCGCGTTGTACTGCAATGGACCGATCGGTGCCTCCGGCCGGCCCATTGCTTTCAATGTGTGCGGGTACGCGTTGTACCCCTGTGCGCGTTGTACTGCAATGGACCGATCGGTGCCTCCGGCCGGCCCATTGCATTCAATGTGTGCGGGTACGCGTTGTACCCCTGTGCGCGTTGTACTGCAATGGACCGATCGGTGCCTCCGGCCGGCCCATTGCATTCAATGTGTGCGGGTACGCGTTGTACCCCTGTGCGCGTTGTACTGCAATGGACCGATCGGTGCCTCCGGCCGGCCCATTGCATTCAATGTGTGCGGGTACGCGTTGTACCCCTGTGCGCGTTGTACTGCAATGGACCGATCGGTGCCTCCGGCCGGCCCATTGCATTCAATGTGTGCGGGTACGCGTTGTACCCCTGTGCGCGTTGTACTGCAATGGACCGATCGGTGCCTCCGGCCGGCCCATTGCATTCAATGTGCGGGTACGCGTTGTACCCCTGTGCGCGTTGTACTGCAATGGACCGATCGGTGCCTCCGGCCGGCCCATTGCATTCAATGTGTGCGGGTACGCGTTGTACCCCTGTGCGCGTTGTACTGCAATGGACCGATCGGTGCCTCCGGCCGGCCCATTGCATTCAATGTGTGCGGGTACGCGTTGTACCCCTGTGCGCGTTGTACTGCAATGGACCGATCGGTGCCTCCGGCCGGCCCATTGCATTCAATGTGTGCGGGTACGCGTTGTACCCCTGTGCGCGTTGTACTGCAATGGACCGATCGGTGCCTCCGGCCGGCCCATTGCTTTCAATGTGTGCGGGTACGCGTTGTACCCCTGTGCGCGTTGTACCTCAATGGACCGATCGGTGCGCACCCATTGACAATGGGCTTGCCTGGCAACGGACGCGTTTTCGAATATTCGAACGAGTCGGTTGCTGGAAAATCAGTTGGTCACCCACAACAATGTTGCAAAATCATGTATGTCATGAAGTTGAAATTTTGAAGGATGCTGTGGGCGTGTTTTGGTGCTGCTATTCCATGGATTGGCCAGATTCAGAAGATGCAAACGACTTGGACCTATCACTTTGGACACAAGGGACAGTATCTGCCTCTCCAGCACATATATATTGCTGCATGTTCCCCTGAGAGCCCACTTGCCTGCACTACATGCTCCAGGACGACATCTGCCACTGCACTGCTGCTGTCTCTGCCCCTCTGGACCCTGCAATGGCACGTACTGTGGAGAGAGCCCCAGCCTTCAGCCTTGAAGAGAACCAGGCCCTGCTGGACAGCCTACTTCCACAGTACAGCAAGCTGTATGGGACACCAGGGGAGCAGGTGAGTGTTCTGTGCACTGCCTTTCTGAATGTGCATTTTGTCTGACTAGCAAGGCTGAGAGTCAGCACACCACTGGCTAGCAGGCTCACTGAGTAGTTGTCACCCCCCATAGTGTGTAGTGACTTGCACTGGACAGGTATGGTGCAGTGACAGTGCTTCTGAACAGGGTTTTACTCCCCATGCTATGATACCATGTAGTGACTTCTGGAAAACTGTCCATGGGCAGCCGTGCACTGCCTGGGTACACCATGTGCCCCTGTGATTGCGACATGTATATGCAACTGTGTCATGCACGGATATGTTGCATGTGTAGTAATGGCCTTATCACTTTGTCATCCTGACAGGCTTCTGCCCATCGGAAGCATGAGATATGGAAGGACATCGTCCGGGCTGTCCGGTCCGTGGGGGTCTACAAGCGCCGGATCCGCAACTGCCAAAAGAGGTGGCAGGACCTTCGGGGCTGGACCCGGAGGATTGCACGGGTCCAGCTGAAGCTGTCGCCTCCTCGCAGGAGGGGCGGAACACGGACCCTGACCCCCACATGCTCAGGATCCTGGCGGTGGTCTTTCCAGACCTGGATGGGCAGCTGAAGGCCAGAGAGCAGCAAGGAGGGGTGAGTCAAAGACTGCACTGTGTACTCTGTCTAACATGTTATGTGCCCTCCTCGGGCCAGGTTGAACTGCCACAGTACAGCAGTCATGTTGTCCAGGAGCCATGTCCCTCTATTGTGCACTGCCCACTCCTCATCTGATACCCAGGTGTGGCCCTTACATGCAGGGAATTCTGTCACTTAGGACTGTGTCCTTGCAGTTTGCTTGACTCAAGGTGGGAGACAGCATCTGTTTCCCTGACTCTGTGGTGGGCATCATGGGTGGGTCCATTGCTTACACAATGCCTGTATTCTGACATGTATTCAGCGTGTTACTTTGATCTGTGGTCCAATTGCTGAGCTGATCCACCACATGTGGCTGGGGTACCTGGCACACACCCATGCTGCGGGTGGGAACAATGTTTGGGCCCCAGGAGTATGTATATGACGTGTGTCACACATACTTAGCCAGCTGCCTACAGTCCAGGGCTCATCCCTCATTCATGTGGGGCTGGACAGTCATGCCTACTCCAGGCCATACAATACACTCTGTACTCCCACTCCCGTGTATCAGAGGACACATTGTGCACAGTGATTTGACCCCTCAGGTGTCTGCCTCTGTGTCAGTGTGCTGTGGATTAGTCGCCAGGACTGCTGTGGAGTTTCTTGGTAGGGGCTCAGCATGCCACTGGAGATGTGACCATAGGAGACGATACTTGTGTGACACATAGGTGTCTGATCAGCTGCCCATGCAGACTGGGGCATGTAAATGTGAAGTTCAGGCAGCTGTTCCCCATGCACAGCAGAGTGTGAGGGGCTCAGGTTCAGAGGGTAGTGTCACAGGTCTCCCATATGTCCAATAGGTATGACCTGGACAGATGAGGGTTAAGAGGATGTGTTGTGGGGGATGTACATGTGCACTTGTGCAGCTCCAGGACTTGCATTCCCCATGACCTACTATTGTGACACAGTGCAGAGTGTTGTTGTCTGGCTGCAAAGTCATACATCACTGAGACAGTGATGTATGACTTTGCAGTCATGCCTCCGCCATGGCATGTGTCTACTGATTGGTGATCCTGCAGGGGAGTGACATGTGCTACATGCACACCATAGTGGCGCTGGCTATCAGGACATGGGTGCATCATGGTGTCTGTCGCTGGAATGCATCACATGCATTTCCTATTTGACTCTGGGCATCCCTTACATCCGTAAACCTGTACTGACTCAGTGGCAAGAGCTGTGATGTGTCCACACCGTGTCCTCTGCACTGTCCAACTACTGTGTACTTGGTGCATGTGTCAACACTGGGGTGTTGCAATCCAACAGACACCAGACAGATGGGTGCAAGGCCATGTGGGATGTGAGTGCCATGCTTGGCATCAGACTGACAATTGACTTCTCCTGTTCAATTAGGGCACTTTTAGCAATGTACAACTAATGATGCCAGGGCTTGCTCTGTAATGTGCTGTGCTCACAGTGGTGTGTGCGTTTGGTGCAGGTGACTGATGTCTGTCTGTTTCCCCATTGTTTGCAGATACATCCACGGCCACGGAAGGGGACAGCTCCACGGACCAGGAGGAGCCGGAGAGCCAGACTGGGTCAGCAGCCGAGGAGTGGTCGGAGGGACCCAGTGGCACGGAGGGCGAGGGAGCCACACCGAGGAGTCCTCAGCAGCATCCACCTCAGCTGAGGACCAGAGCAACTCGGAGGATGACTCCCTTGTGGAGGCGGGTGTCAGCAGCCACCACACCCCAGCTAGTGTTGCTGTCCCCGCCACCACCAGCACCACCACCGCCCTCCCATCGGCTCCCATTCCCCAGGTCCGTGGAGGCTCCCATGTCCGGGAGCGTGTCTCCTTTGGGCCAGGCACCGCACCCCTGCCCCTGTGTCCCCTGCTGCCCTGAGTGAGGAGTCTGTGTACCTCCTTCGCCAGCTCCATGTAGGGCAGACAGCCATGCTGAGTGTCCTCCATGCGCACACCGCGCTGTTGACTCAGCTGGTGTCGTTCATGGAGGGCATCTCATCGGGCATGTCTGACCTACAGAGGGGCAATAGGTCCATGGACTCCTCCCTGACGGCAGCAGTGTCCCTCCTCAAACGGTCCCTCACCCCTCCTGCCTCTGCTCCATCCACACTCCCCAGCACCTTACCCATCCCAGGCACACACACACTGGCACAGGCACACACCAGCACACACACATCCAGCACACTGACACACACGCCAATGACAAAACGCACACGCACGCACATTCAGGGGACTGAAGCCAGACTCACAGGGGATGGGGCCCTGGAACACACACACGCATCCACATGCACTGCGCAGTCCTCAGTTCCCTCTCCCTCCAAAGCACCCTCCCTTGCCTCACCTGCAACCCCAAAGTCACAGCAGCTCTTCCTCTGTGACCTCGGCCTCTTCCCCACCGATGAAGCTGCTCCAGCATCCCGGGGGAAGAGGAAGCCCACCCACACGGAGCAGAGTGCCCCTCGCCCCCGGACACCCTCCCCCAGGCGCAGACGGACTGAGGCCCCCACCCGCAAGTCCCCCGGAGTGCTAAGAGCAAGACCCCGCCACCACCCTGCAGCTCAGGCACAAGGTCTCCGTCCTCCATCCCTCAGGCCCCCACTGCACAGGTGCCCCCACCACACCCTGCCCCAGGTTCCCCCACCCACAGATATACCATCCCCAAGATGCTCCGGCCTTCTCCCCTGCCACTTGCTCTCCCAGCACCACACCCCCGCTGCGCTTGTCTGTGCCACTGATGTGGTGAGGGTGTCCCCCCCTCTGTCCAACCCACCTTGCCTGTTCCCCATTCTCCTCCCCTGGAGGTAGGCACTGCAGTGGAGTCCACTACCGCCCTGTCTGACTTGGGCACTGCAGTGGCGGACCTGTCCACCCCATCTGCAGGGTCCACTGCAGTTGTGCCGGCACCCACGACATCTGTGTCATGCCCCCAGTTGTGCCGGCACACACCATGTCAGACACCTCCACTGCAGTTGTCAGTGGCTCTCCTGCACCCACCACCCCTTCCCTGACTCCCCTGGTGAGCCCTGATCCTGTCCCTGCGGTGCCTGGCCTGCCCCCCGGTTGCCCCTCCTAGTGGATTGTCCCTGGTATTGTGCAGGCATGCGTAGGGTGACATCTGCCAGTGTCACCCTGTTTGAACTTTGACAATGGACTGGCCATTGGCCTTTGCTCTTTTTCAGGACTTCGGTTGGCCTCAACACATATGCTGAATAAAGCAACTTTCTTTTCTCTAGTGCTCATGCTTCAGATGTACATGTTGTTGGTGCAGCTAACCATGCCCTTGCTGCAGTGATGGTGATATCTGGTCTCATGATTATGAAGTGTTACTGTGCAGGAACCCATGTGGTCCAGGGGGAATGTGTCCTATCATGTGGTGTATCCATGTCATCAATAGCAGCATCTGAGGGTGTCATGTGTTCAGTATTTGGCAATGGGTTTCCTACTTACATTGGCAATTTCATATCTGTGGCTTCCACCCCTGCACATCTGTTGTGCCTGCCATCGTTGCATTTGTCTACTTCCCTGACCGTGTTGCCATCTCCAGTGGACATGCAGGTTTGGGCATCAATGGGGAGGGACTCATCCGTGTAGTCAGTGCAACATTGCTATACAAGTGTGTTGGATCTGTGCTGATGATTCCGTTGGCACATCCATGACCAGGCTGATGTGATGGGAGCCCTCATTTGGTGCTAATTGTTGATTGTGTGACCAAGTGCTCAGCTGACATGATGGGGCCCTACTGAGGCAACATATGGCACAGCTTTCCTCACACAGGAGTGGAGTCCCCTCATGGCAGTGTGTACACGTGTGACATTGCCTGCACCCAAGGTGTGTGTTGTATGTGCATGTCTGTGTGTTCACTTCCATTCATCTGCGCATGCTGTGATCCCTAGTGTTGTACCTGTTTGTGATGCTTGCTGACTTGAGCTATGTTCCCCCAAAGTCTTCTCCCTGTGTTCTCTGTGATGTGGGTGCATGGCACATTACTGGTCATCAGGGTGTCACCCATAGGTGTGTTTGCTGTCAGGGCTGAGTTTGTGTGCAGACGCAGATGGGTCACAGTCAGGTTTCCCCTTGGCACTTGTTGTTTGCCCCTGTCATGTGATTTCCAGTTTGTGTTATCTTTCAGTGATTGTGACACGTTGTGTGTGTGACTGCTGGCACTCCTCAGGGTCCGGGCTGCAATGTTGGTTGTTGTCTATGTGTGTTCTTTGTGGGTGACCTTGGCTTCTTCATTGGTGTGTGACTGTGGCTGGGATCCCATTGGTCGGTGTGGTATTGCCGTCATGTCCATGTACAGCGTAGTGTGCAGTGTGTCAGACATTCAGGAGTCTTGTTGAGTGTCCATGTGTGATGTGTTTCTACACCTTGGTTCCCACCCACCACCCTGGAATAGTCATGGGTGCATGTGCAATGTCACCAGTGCATGTGTACTTCACTGCTGCACATTGTTGGAGGTCGAGGGGTGTGGTGTTGAGTGTGTGCAGATGAGAGTTGTTGCCCGGCTAGGCCCCTGCCTCCATGTTGGCCTTGGCTTACTGGCCATGCTGATTGATTTGTGCTTGTGTAGGTGTGATGGTAGTTTGTTGCTCAGGACACCTGACTGTGGTTCATAGTGTGAACGACATTTAGCTTTGTCATCACAGTGGTATTTTTATTCAGCCCAGGGTCACCACATTGTGGGGGCCCTGGGGGTGGTGCTGTGGTGTGTCTGTGACTTGCTGTGTCAGTTGTTGTTCCTACGTGCCTGTGTGACATGTGTGTTTTGTGCTCCCTCTCACCTGACAATGCCTGCTTGCCCACATAGGGGATTTGGATCCATGAGTTACCTTAGTGTGGCAGTGTATGCACATCTGTATGATTGGTATTCAGCTCTCCTCATGTGTTGTGTGGTTGCCTGGGGACACTGGCACCCCCACCCCTCACCTGCTGTGTATGATGACAGTGTTGGTCTGCCTGTTTGTGTTTGTGCATCTGCACCACTGCATTGGCATATCTTGGGTGTGCCATTGGCTGTATGTTGTTTGGTGTGTTTCCCCTGCTGTCCCTGGGACTCCTAGGTCATCGGTCAGCACAGTGATCATGGTTTGTGTGTCCCATTGCTGCCATGGTATGGTATCTGTTCACCTCACATCTGCTGTCTCCACAGGGTATCTGCATTTGTGTGCCCATTGGTGCAAATATGTGGTTCTGCATTCTGATGGTCACTTCTGTCATTGTGTCATTGATGACTGTTGACGGTCTCAGCCCCCATGGGTGTTGTTTGTCTGCACATGGCCAAAGGAATGTTTCATTTGCACTGCAGTATTTGGCTCCCCCAATTTATGTTGCAATGGGACACATACACTACTTTGCCACAGATGAGTTTTTGGTTCTGTGAGCAGGAATGATCCATGCAGTTTGGCAGTTGCAGCTCTTTCTTTGTCAACAATAACCTTTTGGTCACTGTGATGATGAGGGTGTAGACCCCATTGCCACAATGGTCAAAATGTGCTTCAGCTATGGACCCCACACTTGCCTTTTGGTCACTGTGATGATGGGGGTTTAGACCCCATTGCCACAATGGTCAAAATGTGCTTCAGCTATGGACCCCACACTTACCTTTTGGTCACTGTGATGATGGGGGTTTAGGCCCCATTGCCACAATGGTCATGGGCTGCTTGCATTGTGGGTGCCACACACATATATGTGTGGCACATGTGCTAGGGGGTCACATTGTATGTTGAAAGTCATGTTCGGTGTTGTAGGCATTTGACACAGCCTACACACGCTTGTCATGGTGGTGGGGGATGTCTTAATCTTGCATTCCCTAGGTTGTGGTGTGCTTGTTGTGTCATGCATTGTCCATCCTATGAGTGGGGGTGGTAGTAGTGGTAGGCATCCAGCCCCCCTGGGTGAGGGTGGTAGTAGTGGTAGGCATCCTGCCCCCCTGGGTGAGGGTGGTAGTAGTGGTGGGCATCCTGCCCCCGTGGGTGAGGGTGGTAGTAGTGGTGGGCATCCTGCCCCCCTGGCTAAGGGTGGTAGTAGTGGTGGGCATCCTGCCCCCTGGCTAAGGGTGGTAGTAGTGGTAGGCATCCTGCCCCCCGTGGGTGAGGGTGGTAGTAGTGGTGGGCATCCTGCCCCCTGGCTAAGGGTGGTAGTAGTGGTAGGCATCCAGCCCCCCTGGGTTGGGGTGGTAGTAGTGGTAGGCATCCAGCCCCCCTGGCTAAGGGTGGTAGTAGTGGTAGGCATCCTGCCCCCCTGGGTGAGGGTGGTAGTAGTGGTAGGCATCCAGCCCCCCTGGCTAAGGGTGGTAGTAGTGGTAGGCATCCTGCCCCCTGGGTGAGGGTGGTAGTAGTGGTAGGCATCCTGCCCCCCTGGGTGAGGGTGGTAGTAGTGGTAGGCATCCAGCCCCCCTGGGTGAGGGTGGTAGTAGTGGTGGGCATCCTGCCCCCTGGCTAAGGGTGGTAGTAGTGGTAGGCATCCAGCCCCCCTGGCTAAGGGTGGTAGTAGTGGTGGGCATCCTGCCCCCTGGCTAAGGGTGGTAGTAGTGGTAGGCATCCTGCCCCCTGGCTAAGGGTGGTAGTAGTGGTAGGCATCCTGCCACCCTGGCTAAGGGTGGTAGTAGTGGTAGGCATCCTGCCACCCCTGGGTGAGGGTGGTAGTAGTGGTAGGCATCCAGCCCCCCTGGGTGAGGGTGGTAGTAGTGGTGGGCATCCTGCCCCCTGGCTAAGGGTGGTAGTAGTGGTAGGCATCCAGCCCCCCTGGCTAAGGGTGGTAGTAGTGGTGGGCATCCTGCCCCCTGGCTAAGGGTGGTAGTAGTGGTAGGCATCCTGCCCCCTGGCTAAGGGTGGTAGTAGTGGTAGGCATCCTGCCACCCTGGCTAAGGGTGGTAGTAGTGGTAGGCATCCTGCCACCCCTGGGTGAGGGTGGTAGTAGTGGTAGGCATCCAGCCCCCCTGGGTGAGGGTGGTAGTAGTGGTGGGCATCCTGCCCCCTGGCTAAGGGTGGTAGTAGTGGTAGGCATCCAGCCCCCCTGGCTAAGGGTGGTAGTAGTGGTAGGCATCCAGCCCCCCTGGGTTGGGGTGGTAGTAGTGGTAGGCATCCTGCCCCCTGGCTAAGGGTGGTAGTAGTGGTAGGCATCCTGCCACCCTGGCTAAGGGTGGTAGTAGTGGTAGGCATCCTGCCCCCGTGGGTGAGGGTGGTAGTAGTGGTGGGCATCCTGCCCCCTGGCTAAGGGTGGTAGTAGTGGTAGGCATCCAGCCCCCCTGGGTTGGGGTGGTAGTAGTGGTAGGCATCCTGCCCCCTGGCTAAGGGTGGTAGTAGTGGTAGGCATCCTGCCCCCTGGCTAAGGGTGGTAGTAGTGGTAGGCATCCTGCCCCCTGGCTAAGGGTGGTAGTAGTGGTAGGCATCCTGCCACCCTGGCTAAGGGTGGTAGTAGTGGTAGGCATCCTGCCACCCTGGCTAAGGGTGGTAGTAGTGGTAGGCATCCTGCCCCCTGGCTAAGGGTGGTAGTAGTGGTAGGCATCCTGCCACCCTGGCTAAGGGTGGTAGTAGTGGTGGGCATCCTGCCCCCCTGGGTGAGGGTGGTAGTAGTGGTAGGCATCCTGCCCCCTGGCTAAGGGTGGTAGTAGTGGTAGGCATCCAGCCCCCCTGGGTGAGGGTGGTAGTAGTGGTGGGCATCCTGCCCCCTGGCTAAGGGTGGTAGTAGTGGTAGGCATCCAGCCCCCCTGGCTAAGGGTGGTAGTAGTGGTAGGCATCCTGCCACCCCTGGGTGAGGGTGGTAGTAGTGGTAGGCATCCTGCCACCCTGGCTAAGGGTGGTAGTAGTGGTAGGCATCCAGCCCCCCTGGGTGAGGGTGGTAGTAGTGGTGGGCATCCTGCCCCCTGGCTAAGGGTGGTAGTAGTGGTAGGCATCCAGCCCCCTGGCTAAGGGTGGTAGTAGTGGTAGGCATCCTGCCCCCTGGCTAAGGGTGGTAGTAGTGGTAGGCATCCTGCCACCCTGGCTAAGGGTGGTAGTAGTGGTAGGCATCCTGCCACCCCTGGGTGAGGGTGGTAGTAGTGGTAGGCATCCAGCCCCCTGGGTGAGGGTGGTAGTAGTGGTGGGCATCCTGCCCCCTGGCTAAGGGTGGTAGTAGTGGTAGGCATCCAGCCCCCCTGGCTAAGGGTGGTAGTAGTGGTGGGCATCCTGCCCCCTGGCTAAGGGTGGTAGTAGTGGTAGGCATCCTGCCCCCTGGCTAAGGGTGGTAGTAGTGGTAGGCATCCTGCCACCCTGGCTAAGGGTGGTAGTAGTGGTAGGCATCCTGCCACCCCTGGGTGAGGGTGGTAGTAGTGGTAGGCATCCAGCCCCCCTGGGTGAGGGTGGTAGTAGTGGTGGGCATCCAGCCCCCCTGGGTTGGGGTGGTGGCGCGCATTCAGGCCCCTGTGTGCATATGTGGCATTGGTGATGGGCATCCCGCCCCTATGGTGCTGCTGTTGCAAGTATATTCAGATTCCCAGTGTATGTGTGTGATGTGTCGTGTACGTGTTGTATGTGTTTTGTGGTTGGTGTCTGACTTACCTTCTGCGCCGTACGCGTCCGTGCCTGTTCCGGTAGTAGATGTAGAATATTGGTATGATCGGGACGAAGGGATTCATGGTTGGTTCGTGTCGTTCGTCCTTCTCGTTGCTTCGCGTCGTCCTCGTCGCTTGGCTTCGTCCTCGTCGCTTCGCTTCGTCCTCGTCGCTTCGCGTCGTCCTCGTCTGTGCTGTGTTCGTCTCGTAGCCGTGGATCGTGTTGTGGCGCGATTCGGAGCTTATGTGCGCCTCTCCCGGATGCTTTGACGTGCCGTACGTAGCGACGGGTTCGGCGCGTACGGAAAGCGCATCGTACTTGTCCGGCCGGACGGGGCTGCATTTTCCCTTCCGTGCGACTCGATTCGGCGTTTCCGGATTCGCCTCGGTCGGAGAACAGGACCTGGTTTGGGTGAGTACGGCTCGGCCGGAATTTTTGCTGTTGTGCGCATCGTACTTGCTCGTTCGGTGTGCTGTACGGATCGGTCGGGAAACTGGCTTTCGCATGGCTTTTTTCCCGACCGAATGGTATTGGGTGCGCCTCCGACCGAGATCGGAATCGGCCCCAAGGCCTAGAGCCTGTAGAAGTGCTTGGCCCTCAAGGAACCACCCAAGGTAGTGACACAGGGGACCCACGGGGGACGCGTGCAGTGTGAGAACACAGCCGCGAGCCGCCGTTGATTTCTATGGGGAATGTCGCGGTTGCAGTTTTAAAGAAAAAGGACACTTAGAGGAGGACTTGGAGCAAACCCCTTTAGAACTAGGCTGTTCTAGAGTCTATACCCATGGGAGCACCAGAGTACTCGAGTTACCTCACCCAGGGGAACCGGGTGCATAGGTGTCTTTCGGGGTCGGGTTTCGTCGTCGTTGTCAATGGCGATCTGCTGCAAAGGGCTGCTGGTGACCAAGTCGAAAGTGTTCGGGTGGATCCAAAGGTGGATCGAAGATCTGAAGAACCTGAAAGCAGAGGGGACAGAGTCTGGGTCACTAGCCAGTGACCAGGAAGGCGATGAGCAGATGCCCACCGATGTTGTGTGCTTCAGGTAGGTTGACGTTCATCTTGACTCTTCAGCCACGAGGTCCAGGAGGCGTCGACGACAACCAGGAGCTGGATTCAAGCTGTCCCCCAACGTTTGTCGATTGCTGCGGTGTCTGAGACCGGTTTGGACCCAATAAGCCTTGGCAACGGCAAGTCTCGAAGAAACAAACAAAGGACGATGTTGCAGACCAGCAAGGTCTGGGGAACTCACCCAGCAAGGGTAAGTCAGGGCACGTCTGGAGCAACCAGGGAAGCCCAAGCAGAAGAAGAGTTGCCTTCGGCAGGGCCCACTAGCCAACGGACTTACGACCGCTTAGTAGCCTCGAGTGAGCGCACTTGGAGCTGGCTTGCAGGACACTCGTGGAGTGGAGGCCAGTGATCTTCGGTGCAGTCGGTGCTGGAGACGGGGGCTACTTGGAGCCCAAGGCACAACTTCGAGGGAGCCCAGGAAGATGATGCACTTGCAAATGTGCTCGGTGTCCAGGGGTCACGGTTCCACGTTACCCACAACAGCTACGGGCCTCAGCTTTGCTGGGGTCTCAGGGCAGCCTCGGCGAAGTCTGGAAATCCACCTCTGGTGATGCAAAGACTTTGGCGTCCGGCGGGAGCTTCGGCGATGCAGACTGGACAATTGCTTCTTTGGTGCCTGCCAAGCAGAGGAGTCACTCCTTGACCCCAAGGGAGATTCTTCAGTCCTCTAATCTTGAGTAGAGCGTCGAAGTTCCAGGATTCAGTTGCAGAGTTTCGTCCAGGGATATCTAAAGTCCTAAGGACTGGGGTCCCATACTTATACTAAGGTAGGGGGTTGGACATACTCTCAGGGACCCACCTATGGGAGGGTCAGGGAAGAGGGGTGGCTACACCCATTCCCTTTGTCCAGTTTCGCGCCAGAGCAGGGGCAGGTAGCCCCTGCAACCGGTTTGAACTGGCATATGCACAGGGACACCAAGTGTGCCCCCAGTGCAGGACTTCAAAGCACCAGGGAGTGCTCCCGCCCAGCCCCAATACACACTATCCTGTGACAGGAAACCTATTGTCCAGGCCTCCCCTGCCAGAGTTTCAGTCAGCAGCAGGAGGCCAGACCCATGTCTGTGGCAGCGGCATCCATTTTGTGATGCCAGGGCTCTGGAAAGAAGTTACCGGGTAGCCCGGTGTGTACATGTCTCTCCCTCTAGAAGGGTGGAATGCTACCCCCGCCGCCAGCATTGGCGGGGGGGGTAGTATTCCAAGATGTTTGACACCAAACACGACATGTTTTGGTGCAGCCAGTCCAAAGTTAGCATTGTACCGCGAGGATATAATGCACTTAAGAGTATATGGTCAGGCTGTACCACAAACAGCATCAGAGGAGGGACTCTGAACACTGCAGAGGGGCTCTGCTCATGCAGGGGCACCCTCTCACATAAAAACCAAGCACTCTGCCCTCAGGATTGGTAAGGCCTGCCATAGGAGTGACTTATAAGTTTATATGTGTGTGCAATGGTAGTGATATAGGTAGCCCATACTACTGTAAGGGGTGCATGCACCACCTTACTCAGGCTGCAGTAGCAGACCTGTGGTGTCATTTTGGATGGCCTTCCAGGGGTGGCACAATACATGCTGCAGCCCCTGGTAGGCCTCTGAGGTACCTATGCCCTGGGTACATAGTATACCATATACTAGGGACTTATAAGGGCACTCCAGATTCCAATCAGAGATGTGCCTAAGGCACATGGAAACCATTTTAGAGAGGAAGCAGCTAGGCTGGGGTTCTGATTAGCAGGGCCCCAGCCAGACTAAAGTCGAAAAACAGTGAAGCATCAGCAAAAAGTGGGGGTACCCATGTGAAGCAGATACTACTCTCCTACAAAACACACCCCTCTAGTCTCTTTATGAGGCTAGAGCTCGAAGTATATAAGTTACAAGGCAAATATCAGCAGTTATTAGCACAATCCATGTTTGAGCCCTAGGGGCGTACCAAACCATATACTAAAATAGTGGTATAAGAACCACGACTGAGCTAGACACAAGGCCTAGAGCCTGTAGAAGTGATTGGACCCCAAGGAACCACCCAAGGTAGTGACACAGGGGACCCATGGGGGACGCGTGCAGTGTGAGAACACAGCCGCGAATCGCCGTTAACTTCTATGGGGAAAGTCGCAGTTGGATTTTAAAAGAAAATGGACACTTCGGAGAGGACTTCCAGTTAACCCCTTAAAACTTAAGAGTTTCTAGGGCCCACACCCACGTGAGTACTGAAATACTCGAGTTACCTCACCCAGGGAAGCCGGGTGCATACGTGTTAAAAGGTGTTGGGAATCGTCGTCTTTTTCAATGGCGACCTCTTGGAAAGTGCTGCTGCCGTGACGAGGAAGAGTGTCCGGTGCAATCCGAGCCTGGATCGAGGAGGAGGAAGACCTGAAAGCAGAGGGGACAGAGTCTGGGTCACTAGCCAGTCACCAGGGGCACGATAGTCGAAAGCCCTCAGATGTCGGGTGCTTCAGGTGAGTTGACGGGTGCCTTGACTCTTCAGCCACGAGGTCCAGGAGGCGTCAATGATGACCAGGAGATGGAATCGAGCTGTCCCACAAAGTCTGTCGAGTGCTGCTGTGTCGTCGACCAGATTGGACCCAACAAGCTTTGGCCACGGCAAGTCATGGGGAAACAAAGAAAAGGCTGTGTTGCAGACCAGCAAAGGTCTGAGGGACTCACCCAGTGAGGGTAAGTCAGGGCACTTCTAGAGCAACCAGGAAAGCCCAAGCAATTGAAGAGTTGCCTTCGTGGGGACCCACTAGCCAATGGACTAGAGATCGTGAAGGAGCCTCAAGTGGTCGCGCTTGGAGCTGGCCCACGGGACACTCCTGGAGTGTAGGCCAGTGATCTTCACTGCAGTTGGTGCTCGCGGCTAGGGCTACTTGGATGCCAAAGCACGGCTTTGAGAGATGTCAGGAAGTTGGTGAACTTGCAAATGTGCTCGGTGTCCAGGGGTCATGGTTCCACGTTACCCACGACAGCTACGGGCCTCAGCTTCGCTGGGGACTCAGGGCAACCTCGTTGAAGTCAGGAAATCCACCTCTGGTGATGCAAAGACTTCGGCGTCCGGCGGGAGCTTCAGTTATGCAGACAGGACAGATGCTTCGTTGGTGCCTGCCAAGCAGGGGAGTCACTCCTTGACCCCAAGGGAGATTCTTCAGTCCTCTAATCTTGATGAAGAGCATCAAAGGTCCAGGATTCAGCTACAGAGTTTCGTCCAGGGATATCTAAAGTCCTGTTGCCAGGGTTCCCTTAATTATACTAAAGAAAGGGGTTGGACTAACTCTGGGGACCCACCTATGGGAGGGTTTGGAAAGAGGGGTGGCTACACCCATTTCCTTTGTCCAGTTTCGTGCCAGAGCAGGGGCTGGTAGCCCCTGCAACCGGTTTGAACTGGGGAATGCACAAGGACACCAAATGTGCCCCCAGTGCAGGACTTCAAAGCACTCAGAAAGTGCACCCACCAAGCCCCAATCCACTAAGGTCTGTCTGGGAGGTGGTAACACCTCCCTGCGACAGGAAACCTATTGTCCAGGCCTCCCTTTCCGGAGTTTCGGTCAGCAGCAGGAGGCCAGACTCGTGTCTGTAGCATCCATTTTGTGATGCCAGGGCTCTTTAAGGTTTCTACCGGGTATACCGGTGGGGACATGTCTCTCCCTCTAGAAGGGTGGAATTCTACCCCCGCCACCAGGACTGGTGGGGGGGGGGGTAGGATTCCAAGGTGTTTGACACCAAACACATGTTTTTGTGCAGCCAGTCCAAAGTTAGCATTTTACCGCAAGGTTATAATGCACTTAAGAGTATATGGTCAGGCTGCACCACAGACAACCCCGGATAGTAGATTCCGAGGCCTGCAGAGGGGCTCTGCTCATGCATGGGCACCCTCTCACATATAACCAAGCACCCTGCCTTCAGGATTGATAAGGCCTGCCATAGGGGTGACTGATAGGTTTCTATGTGCAGTGTAAAGTGAGATATAGTGAACCTATATCTCTGTAAGGGGTGCATGCACCACCTCACTCAGGCTGCAGTAGCAGTCCTGTGGTCATTTTGGATGGCCTTCCAGGGGTGGCACAATACATGCTTCAGCCCCTGGTAGGCCTCTGGGGTACCTATGCCCTGGGTACATAGTATACCATATACTAGGGACTTATAAGGGCACCCCAGAATCCAATCTGTGATGTACCTAAAGTACAGGGAATCAGTTTAGAGAGGAAGCAGCTAGGCTGGGGTCCTGAATAGCAGGGCCCCAGCCATACTAAAGTCAAAAAACAGTGATACACCAGCAAAAAGTGGGGGTAACCATAAGAGGCAGATCCTACTCTCTTACACAAACCCCCCCAAACGCAGGGACATTAAACTAACCTTGACCAGTTAAGTCTTCATGTTCTAAGTGGAAATATCTGGAGAGTCCATCTGCATTGGCAAGGTTACTCCCAGGTCTATGTTCCACTGTATAGTCCATCCCCTGTATGGAAATTGACCACCTCAAGAGTTTGGGGTTTTCACTAACACTGGGCAAAGCACTACGCTACGCTCGCGTAGTTTGCGAAGTTTGCGCTACTTTGCACTACGCGAATTGCACGTAGCACAGTGCAAACACGCGTAGCGTAGCGTAGTGCAGCGGTCATTTTTTGCTTGCTCGTGGTCCTCGACGTCAAGTTGGCGACCGCGAGCAAGCAAAATGACATCCTGGCGAGACTTTTTCCTCGTTCGCGATCAGCAACATCAAGTTGCCGATCGCGAAAGTGGAAAATAAACCTCCCGGCGAGATTCTCAACGTGGGGAGGTCAGGTTTCTCATTGCGAGTGGTCGCGTATGCTCGCGACCGCTCGCGATGAGAAACTACCAGTCCGCGTTGAGAAAGCTGCCGCTCGAGTAAAAATCTACTCGAGCGGCAGTAAAAGACAGCTCGCACTGTGCAAGATGCCGTTTTCAATGTTTGCACAGTGCGGACAAGCATCCGGCACTGTGCAATCATCGCGAACAGCGCACTACGCAGTTCGCGTAGTGCTACGCGTAGTGTGAAGTGCACTTCGCGTAGCTTCGCGTAGCGCCACTTCGCGAACTACGCCCAGGGTTAGTTTTCACCCTTCATCTGTTTTAGCCATAAGAGGGGCTTATGGTCTGTCTGAACAATTAAGTGAGTACCAAACAAGTATGGGCTCAGCTTCTTCAGAGCCCAAACCACAGCAAAGGCCTCCCTCTCAATGGCTGACCAACGTTTCTCTCTGGGGGTCAGCCTTCTGCTAATAAAAGCTACTGGCTGATCCTGACCTTCATCATTCAACTGTGATAGTACAGCCCCTACCCCCAACTCAGATGCATCTGTTTGCACACTGAACTTTT
>CAWUFW010026234.1:0-35558 GCA_963921515.1 Calotriton arnoldi | reverse complement strand
TGTACTTCGTTCAGTTACGTATTGCTTCTGCATGCAACAAACTGCAGATTTTAACAAAAACAAATTTGTTTCTGTAGCTCAAATGGTTCAAAGTTACTAAAAACACAGCAAACATGCATTTGCCGCGCTGTGGAAGGCCATTTGAAAAGGTTCACTGCTTCCTTATTGTTATATGTGAGTGTTAAAATGAGGTTGCAATCAATACCCAGCACATTGTTAACATGTGTAAAAATGACAAAATAATGAAATAATACTATCACAAAATGGTCTGGAGAGCACTTGCCTACTCTTGCTGCATTATTTACTCAGCTCCTGACACATAATTTGGCCCTCCCCCGCCTCTAATTCCAGTGGCCCTGAATAACATAACATAACATAGCATTAACTGTTACAGTAAGATTTACTCAGCTATCCAGTTTTACTGAGGAAAAACTTGATGTCTGATCAACAAATCAGCATTCAGACAGGTAGAAGCTTACAGTCAGCCTTCTTATCCATATGGAATGGCCTAAAACTCACAGTTAATGAAGTGGATGCCTTAATAGTTCTGGACTTTATTAGCAGCATGTGATGCTGTTCACCACCAGATGCTACTACACAGACCAGATCATCTTGGAATACACAACACCCTAAAATGGACTGATTCATGCCTCTAAGGCAGACAATGCTTAATTTTCCACCACTTCTCATATTCACTTGCTTCAGTGTCACACCCAACATTGTGTCATCCCTCTGGAGCAGCAATCATCTCTCCTCTCCTATTCAACATCTATCTAACCACCTTACCAGACCTGATTTGGTCAATCACCCTAACCTGTTACAACTATGGCGGATGATATGCAATCATTCTGAAAATGTGGACCGGAAGACTTTCATAAGTCAAGACTTGGTGAGTGCCTACATGCTCTCGGAGTGCATAGATGATGATTAACCACTTACAGCAATAATACAACAAAGAGGTGATGACTTGTGGACAGTGCAGCCAGCACCAGCCTACAGACATATGGCCAAAGGAACTTGATGCCCCACCAGCTCTGTCAAAGATGTGAGAATCCATGAACTCAGATCTGTCCTTGATACCACATGCAAGTGAGGTCACAGGGAGCACATTCCTACTCGATGAAAATGCTGCTAAGCGTCTGCCAGTACCTTGGATACGAACAAAAACTACAAAAAGCTTTCCTCAATCTAGTGATCTCCAAGCTCAAACTATCCTGCAGCTGTTTACAGCTTGGTACCCGGTCATCATAACTCGCTAACATTCGGCCATTCCCTAAACAGTTACAACACTGCAAGCAAAGTCTTCTCCTTCATCCAAGATAAGATAAAGTCCCATAAACCCTTCACTGGCCACATATAGCCAGACACTCAATGTTCAAAGTCGCTACGCATTGTCCACACAGACTACCAAAGAAAAAGGACCACTACATCTACAAAATTAAAAAGCCAAGCAATGCAAACAAAATAGGACACTGCACTCCAGGCTTACATCACTGATGGCCATACCAGTCTACAATAAAGAAATCAGATCTCAGTGCAAGCTACCATGGCTCTTGGAAAGCATTACAAGCCAAGATTCAATGCAATCAGGAGTATTTAAAGTTCCAGAAGAAAGGTGAGAAACATGGTTATTCTCAAGATGATTACATCAACCGCCGACCTTCTAGGAAAGAAGGCCAAGGCCATAAAACCTTCTACTAATATAAGCATATTTGAGAGCTATGAAACAGAGTATGGACCAACACACCATACCAAGAGGACAGGCAGAGGTAATCTATCCAAGCTGGGGCTCCGCCCACATAAATCATAATGGCCGCAAAATGCAAATGGAGCATAATAACTAAGCCCTCCAATCAACACAAGAACTCTCTGCCAATCTGAACCTCAACATCAGATCCCTGTCCAATAACATGGAACTATAACCATAGGCCCCAACCACTGTCACCAACATATCACAGATATAGTAAACTATGCGTTTATCCTGCCTTTCTACCTCTAACCACAAAATGGAGACCAGTCAGCCTGGTCCACACAATGGTCCTACCAGTATCAATTTGATATAATCCCATGTCACCATGCCATATATCACATACCAAATTAGTACCTGATCCACTCATTTTCAAGCGGGTCAAGCATATAATGTGATGATAAAGGCCTGAGAATCTTGCTGGCATCTGAATGGCACAGATAAAGGCTATACCAGCACACTTCACCAATAATTACTCAGTACTAACTGGAGGAGTCCTGCTGAGACCAAAGGAGAATCTGCCATAAATTACTGGCCAATAGAGGGCTCTAACATAATCCCTCTGCAGGTCTCAAATAGTATCATACTCTGATGCCACTGACAGCCTAGTAATGACAAAAAAGAATGACAGTAACGCACTCCATCTTTGCAAATCTCTTAAACTGATGTTTCATAATGCCAAGCATTTATGGGAGAACTGTAATCCTCTCCGAACAGATCGCCGATTACCCCTCGCACTTCCATCGGCACCTGGCCTGCTCTTGCAGATCCACAAGATCACAGAGTGGACAACCTCCTGCCACAGTCAGTATTAACCTCTGGGCGTAGTGGGCGTAGCGGTGCTCACGCGGAAGTGTCCACGGAGTTGCAAATAAACTCCGTGGAACTCCGCTCCAGCTCTCGCTACGCCGCCCGCCCACCCCTATTAAGAAGTAAGTTAACATTGATTAAAAATAAAGTTAAGACCACTTACCTTTGTACTGCGGGGGCGTCCCCCGGCTGCCCTCCTCCTCTCTCCTCGCACGGTACCAGTGCTGGCAGAAAACTGCGCGTGTTAACGCTACTTTAATAGAGGGGTGGAAGCGCGGGAGCTGGGGAGACTCCGGCTCCGCAAGCGGAGTGTGTCGAGATTCTGCCTTCTTCAGCGTTCCTCCACGGAACGCCGGAGAGGTGCGATCTCCACGCACACTCCAGCGGGCGAGGCGGAGGTCTCCGCCCGGGGTTAGTCAGTATATGAAATCATGTGAGGCAGACGTAATTGGCATAAACCGGCCAACATAATGAAGGAACCTGCAAGGCTAAACAGATCTGCCAGCAAAACACATATTATAATAACACCATCAATCTTCATACATCCTCATCTATCCTTACCACTAAAGCGCTGCATCCTGCCTAGCACAACTGTCACTTAAGCTGTCATCTATGCAAAACATGAAAAAGTAACATATAGGCTCAAAAGCAAAGATACATACTCTCAACCACACACCAGCATGGTGCACTAGGCAGTTCAGAGCTCCACATTGGGATGGTAAGCTTAATATACAGATACTATAATACAACAAAATTACAATGCATTTTGCTTCTAAGAGGACATCTTCCAGGGACAGCTTCCTGCATGAAAAAGGGCCATTAGGGTGAAGCTATCCTTCACCTCATCAGGCCCACAAAGCGAGCCATCCGCTTTCTCACCCAATTTAGGATTATTCTCAGCAAGTATTGGGAATAGGAGTCTGCCTGGGCTAATATTGTGGCTGTTACTTGGAGCTTCATACTCAATCTCATCGATTACCCATGGATGCTCATCAGAATTAGGAGACTATTAAGCTGTTAAATATAGCCAACACATCAGTCATGACTCAATGTTCGACCCAGCATATGTTTTTAAGTAAATTTCTGAAGCCACATTTTAGCTCATATGGAACAAATTTAATTCAGCTGAATTAAGTAGGAGTATACACATTTGATTGCCAGTGGTGTTCATGATTGTACTATGGCCACAGCATTGAAAACGCGCAACTTCTAGGTGTGAAAACATAAATTGCCTGCTTTAAAGTGTTAAAATCTAATGTTGTTGGAACACTTCTCATGGCATGATGGAAGTTTGACTTTGTCTTTGTAAGGGCAAAGAAACGACAAGGATTTGCAATGTTAACAAAGCCATGAAGTAGACAGATTAAAACATATATGTGCCTATGGGTGCCTGTGCGTATTCCAATTCCACTGTTTAACATAAATTGTATTACACGATAAACATTCAGTTTATTAAAAGCAATCTACCTACCATTTTGGAATTCCATTATCTACCATTTACGTAAAAACACAGTTAATAGGAAAACCACAATCTCCGATATATAGCAGTTCTACTTGCTACACTAGCCTCAATGGGGAGGGGGACCACACAGTACAAGCACGATTCCAGCAAAGGACTACTGGTTGGCCCTTCCACTACATGTACAAGCAGTTGGAATCACTCTAGGCATTTAAGCTATACACATGGAGTCAGTATGTTCCTGCTATCACTGATTAGCAACTTTCCCCCTCAAGGTAGCTACTGGCAAACAACATGTCAAGCAAGCGGCTGGAGTCACCACGCGCTTCAAGAGCCCAGACATCGGCCTGTGAGACAGCTCAAGAAGACATCGGAGCAGCACAACTCCTGTGGAAGCTCAACGCCACCTTCAAAGCAACCACCACCGCACACAACCACCTCATCAACACCACAAGGAAGAAGGCCCTCCAAGACAGAATTACCAACAATGCACCAAGAAACAGCAAAGAACTCCTCAGCATCATCAAGGAGTTCGCCAGAACCCAACAGCGAGGCCGCAGACATTTCCCACCCTCCCAAGACCTCTGCCAACAGGGTTGGCACCTTCTTCTACCACAAGATCAAGACTATTCTCACTCAACTTCAACAGCCAGGACCACCCGCAACGCGCCTCAACAACTCACTCACAACCGATGCCGAGCCCCCTCCCCGATGGACTCCCAAGCAGCTGGTCCCCACTCACCACAGGCTGCACCATAAAGACCATGAAAATCATCACACCTGGAGCACTCTCGGACCCCTGCCCGCACTGCATCTTCCACAGGGCTTCAGCTCCGCTTATCGCACCAGAGCTATGCCAAACCATCAACTGGGTCCCTTCTCGAGACTGCCACCTTCCCGACGACTGGAAACACGCAGAGATCAACCCCCTCCCGAAAAAAAACCCTCTATGGACCCCAACAGACTCCAAAGAACTACAGGCCCTCCTCCCTGCTCCTTCCCCAAACCAAAGTCGTTGGAAAAGCCATCAAGGCCCAGCTTGCCCGACTTTATCGAAACCAATCACGCCCTGGACATCTCACCATTCCGGATTCCAAAGCAAATCACATGCACCGGTGACCACCCCTCCTCGCCCCGCCACCGCCGACATCTGCTCTCTCCTCGAACAGGGCGAAACTGCAGCCCTCGGGCCCGCACTGGACAACACCGGCAGCCTTCGACCACTGTCTCCACTGCACCCCAGCCACAAGACTCCACAAACGCTGGTCTCCAGACAAGGCCCTCAACTGAATCCTCTCCTTCCTCACTGGCAGGAACACAATCAATCAATCAGGAGTGAGTCAAAGCGCAACTACTCACCCGTAAGGGTCTCAAGGCGACTAGGGGGTGCAGGTTCCGTCCTTCATGAGGGGGTCTGTCGAAGAGCCCAGGTTTTGGGGGTTTCTTGCGAAGATGGGAGCGATGCTGTCTGTCTGAGGTGGAAGGCGGAAGTGGCTGCCTCCATGCTTTGGCCGCGAGGAAGGAGATGGAGCGGCCTCCCGATCTGGTCTTTCTGGATGCGGATTGCACCGACGTGAGAGAGCTGGGCTGATCGTAGGGTCCTTTAGGGTGCGTGGAATTTGAGTCGGCTGTTCAGGTATGCTGGTCCGGTGCCTTGGAGGGGCAGCTTGTGTGTGGTGGAACATCTTGAGAGGCTGATTCTCGCCTCGACCGGGAGCCAGTGGAGTGAAGCGCAGAGTGCTGGGAGAATGTGGCGGGTGTTTTGGCAGGTTGAGCACCAGAAGTCTTGCGGCGGCGTCCTGGACGTCCTGTAGCTTGCCCGGGCAGAGGTTTTTGCTTGACTCCGGCGTGAGAGTGCGCTGCCGTGAGCCGAGTCCACTGGTGACTCAGGTGCGGAGGACGGCCTTTCGCGTGCTCCGAGGATCCATTTGATGTCTTACTGAAAGGAAGCTTGAGGGGGTGGGAAGCAGGAAGACGCGCAGGGTGACCATGGCGGTCAGCTTGGAGCTCGGAAGTCCAGATGATTCTCAGTGTTGCGTGCGTGGTCCGCGGCGGTTGGGCCGGGTTTCCAGGCGGGGGCCACCAGAAGGGTCGCCTCCAGGCATCGGGGTTTGGAGCCCCAGTGATGAGTACTTCTGTTTTGTTGGTGCTTAGCTGTAGGCATGCCACACCCATTCTGGCGGCTTGGCTACATGCCTTCTCGAGGCTGCGTCTGGCGTGTGTTGGGCTCGTTGGATAGGGAGAGGATGAGCTGGGTGTCGTCTGCGCATGACACGAAGGTTGAGTCCGTAGGTTCTGACGCGATGGGGGCGAGTGTGAGCCACGTAGACGTCGAAGAGCGTCGGGCTGAGGGAGGAGCGCCTGGGGACTCCGTGCAGGTGGTAGAGTGTGGGAGTCCGAGAGGAAAGGGGGGAGTCTGAATCTGGCCGCCAAGGTCCCGGCCGGAGAGGAAAGGAGCGGATCCAGTCGAGGGCCTTGTCCACGGATTCCTCGCGATCGTGGAGTCCGCGCATTAAAGGTCGCGGTGGGCGATCGTGCCCAGCGCCGCTGATGCAGTCGAGGAGGATGAGGGCCACTGCTTCTCCTTTTGTCCAGTAGGGTGCGGATGTCGATCTGTTGCATGTAGGCGTGCCGGTTTCCGTACTGTGGTTTTTCTGAAGCCGGATTGGGAGGAGTCGAGGATGTTGTGTTCTTCAATGAATGTGGCGAGTTAGCTGTTGATTGGCTTTCGATGACTTTCGCTGGGGGAGCGGGAGCAGGGAGATGGGTCTGTAGTTTTTGTGGAGGTCGGGTGGGGTCTGCTTGAGGGTTTCTTTAGGAGGGGGTTGGACCTCGGCGTGTTTCCAGTCATCGGGGAGCCAGGGGCGGTCGCCAGGGAGCGGTTGATGGTGTGGCGGAGCACGGGAGCGATGTGGTGTCACGGCTCTGCTGGAAGATGTGGTGGGGGCCTGGGGCCCCGTGAGGACTAAGGTTGAACGTTCATTATCTTCAGTGTGTCTTCGATTGGTGAGGCCGTCCATGTCGCTCAATCACTGCTTCCGGGTGTCGGGGGTGGTTGGTGAGGGTTCAGTGTGTTGGTTGTCTTCGTGAAGTTGCTAATAGTAGATGCTCTTGATTTGTGGTGGAAAAAGGTGCTGGAGTTATGCCGGAGGTCCTTGTAGGAGGAGATGTCGGTAGACTGCGTAGTGAGGTTGGGCCCGAACTCCTTGATGATGCTGAAAGAGTTCCTTGCCAGTTGCGCGTGGTGGAGATTCTGTCTTCAATCGCTTTTTTTCCTCGCTTCTCTGGTGAGCTGATGGTGGGCGTTGGTGGCGACTCTGAGACATCGTGCGCTTCTGTGGATTTGGTGTTCCTCCAGGCGCTACCGGCAGCATGTTCTTCTGGACTCTCCCGAAGTTCCGGTGGTCAGACCATCTGGCTTTCTTGGCGCGGGTATTGCTGTTTTTCTTTGAGGGGGCTACAGTGTGTTGGTGCTGTCCGAGACCCACCCATGCAGGGTTCGGGCCACGGTGTTGGGCCGCAGTCGTAAGCCGCGATGGTTGGGAGTGAGCCAGTTGTTGAGTGAGGAGGTGAGCTGGTCGTCGGGGATTTTAGTCAGTTTCTTCGTGGAAGCAGGTGCTGGTGTCTGTGGATGGTGGGTGTTCTGAAGGTGAAGTGGGCCTGCCGATGGTCGGTCCATGGGAGTTCGGTGGTGTGGCTGAAGGTGATGGAGTTTCCTAGTGAAGAGGCAGAGAGGGTGAGTCTAAGTGAGTGCGTGGGCAGTCACGATCTGCGCAGTCCAATGTTGTGGAGGGTCCAGGAGGGATGTGGTGCTGGGAGTCCAGTTGGTTGTCGAGGTGGAAAGTTAGTCTCCAGCAGGGTGTAGTTGGTGGATGCATGGTCTCGCGGGAGATAATGTTCGTATGGAGTGCAAGGTCCGCGGGGTCAGGGGGTCGGCAGATAGAGTTTCTCGGAGGGTGGCGGTGGGGCTGGCCAGCATCTTGAGGGCAGCCGCTGTTCCAGTCAGGCTCCTGGAGTGTGCTCAGGCGGAGGCTGGATTTGGGTGGACGATGGCGATTCTCCTCCTAGGCGGGTGGGGCGGTCCTTCTGGAGATCTTGTATCCTTGGGGATGGCGATGGCGATGCCGGTCCCGAGGTGTGTTGGTCAGGATTTCGGTGAAGAACGCTATGTCCGGAGTGGTGCTGTCGAGGAGGTCCCAGATTTCTGGTGGGCGTGTTTGTGGAGGGATCAGGCGCTGAGGAGGATGCATTGCAGGGTCTTCGGCCTGATTATAGATGCTTGTGGACGGAGTTGTACGGGATCCGTGTTCTTGGCGATTCGGCAGGTGTGCCGGTAAGCGGTGGACACTTGAAGGGTCCGTGGTGAGCTCGGCTGGTGATGCTGTAGCTTGCAGTTGTTGTGCGGCCTGGGTTGAGTGCGTGGAGTGCTGCTGGGTCGCAGCTGGGCGGGGCGGAGGTCCAGGGGTTCCTGGCGCTGAGTCGCAGTCGGGTCGCTGACGGGCGCAGACGGACTCTGCTTCGGCCGCCAGCCGGCGCGCCAGTGCGCGCCGCAGCCTGCGGCGCTCGGAGGAGTGCAGGGGCAGGGGCAGGCCTCACTTAATGGTGGAGCTGCGAGGGTGGGAGAGGAATTTCACTGACAATGAGTCAGTGGTCTTGCTCGCCTGTCCCCGCAGTGGCCGCCATTAAGTAGGGGTCGGGGAGGGCTGGTCAGCTGGGAGGCGGGAGCGGGGAGGGGAGCTGGATTGGGCCGGTCGCGCTGGGGGGGTGGGGCCGCAGGGGCAGCAGCGGCAGGGAAAGGTAAAGGGAGGAAATAAGGGATAAAGAAAAAAGGGAAAATAGGCAGAAATAAGGCACAAAAGAGCAGAGATGCAGAAAAGTGCAGAAAGGTGAAAGATAAAAGAGGGTAGAAAAATGAGTGAAAGCGAGTGAAAGGGCAGAGCGAGAGGAAGGGAAAATGAGCAGAAATAAGGCACAAAAGAGCAGAGATGCAGAAGAGGGCAGAAAGGTGAAAGATAGAAAAGGGTAGAAAAACGAGTGAAAGAGCAGAGTGAGGGGAAGGAGACAGAGGTCCACTGGACCACCAGGGATGAGGCGCAGGGAAACCTGCAGGTGGAGGAGGGCCTCGATCACCAACATTCGAGAGTGCAGGGGCAGGGGCAGGCCTCACTTAATGGTGGAGCTGCGAGGGTGGGAGAGCAATTTCACTGACAATGAATCAGTGGTCTTGCTCGCCTGTCCCGCAGTGGCCGCCATTAAGTAGGGGTCGGGGAGGGCTGGACAGCTGGGAGGCGGGAGCGGGGAGGGGAGCTGGATTGGGCTGGTCGCGCTGGAGGGGGGAGGTGCCGGGGGGGCAGCAGCGGCGGGGAAAGGTAAAGGGAGGAAATAAGGGATAAAGAAAAAAGGGAAAATAGGCAGAAATAAGGCACAAAAGAGCCGAGATGCAGAAAAGTGCAGAAAGGTGAAAGATAAAAGAGGGTAGAAAAATGAGTGAAAACGAGTGGAAGGGCAGAGCGAGAGGAAGGGAAAATGAGCAGAAATAAGGCACAAAAGAGCAGAGATGCAGAAAAGTGCAGAAAGGTGAAAGATAGAAAAGGGTAGAAAAACGAGTGAAAGAGCAGAGTGAGAGGAAGGAGACAGAGGTCCACTGGACCACCAGGGATGAGGCGCAGGGAAACCTGCGGGTGGAGGAGGGCCTCGATCACCAACACTCGAGAGTGCAGGGGCAGGGGCAGGCCTCATTTAATGGTGGAGTTGCGAGGGTGGGAGAGCAATTTCACTGACAATGAGTCAGTGGTCTTGCTCGCCTGTCCCCGCAGTGGCCGCCATTAAGTAGGGGTCGGGAAGGGCTGGACAGCTGGGAGGCGGGAGCGGGGAGGGGAGCTGGATTGGGCCGGTCGCACTGGGGGGGAGGTGCCGCGAGGGCAGCAGCGGCGGGGAAAGGTAAAGGGAGGAAATAAGGGATAAAGAAAAAAGGGAAAATAGGCAGAAATAAGGCACAAAAGAGCAGAGATGCAGAAAAGTGCAGAAAGGTGAAAGATAAAAGAGGGTAGAAAAACGAGTGAAAACGAGTGAAAGGGCAGAGCGAGAGGAAGGGAAAATGAGCAGAAATAAGGCACAAAAGAGCAGAGATGCAGAAAAGTGCAGAAAGGTGAAAGATAGAAAAGGGTAGAAAAACGAGTGAAAGAGCAGAGTGAGAGGAAGAGACAGAGGTCCACTGGAGCACCAGGGATGAGGCGCAGGGAAACCTGCGGGTGGAGGAGGGCCTCGATCACCAACACTCGAGAGTGCAGGGGCAGGGGCAGGCCTCACTTAATGGTGGAGCTGCGAGGGTGGGAGAGCAATTTCACTGACAATGAGTCAGTGGTCTTGCTCGCCTGTCCCCGCAGTGGCCGCCATTAAGTAGGGGTCGGGGAGGGCTGGACAGCTGGGAGGCGGGAGCGGGGAGGGGAGCTGGATTGTGCCGGTCGCGCTGGGGGGAGGGGCCGCGGGGGCAGCAGCGGCGGGGAAAGGTAAAGGGAGGAAATAAGGGATAAAGAAAAGAGGTAAAATAGGCAGAAATAAGGCACAAAAGAGCAGAGATGCAGAAAAGTGCAGAAAGGTGAAAGATAAAAGAGGGTAGAAAAACGAGTGAAAACGAGTGAAACGGCAGAGCGAGAGGAAGGGAAAATGAGCAGAAATAAGGCACAAAAGAGCAGAGATGCAGAAAAGTGCAGAAAGGTGAAAGATAGAAAAGGGTAGAAAAAGAGTGAAAGAGCAGAGTGAGAGGAAGGAGACAGAGGTCCACTGGACCACCAGGGATGAGGCGCAGGGAAACCTGCGGGTGGAGGAGGGCCTCGATCACCAACACTCGAGAGTGCAGGGGCAGGCCTCACTTAATGGTGGAGCTGCGAGGGTGGGAGAGCAATTTCACTGACAATGAGTCAGTGGTCTTGCTCGCCTGTCCCCGCAGTGGCCGCCATTAAGTAGGGGTCGGTGAGGGCTGGACAGCTGGGAGGCGGGAGCGGGGAGGGAGCTGGATTGGGCCGGTCGCGCTGGGGGAGGGGCCGCGGGGCAGCAGCGGCGGGGAAAGGTAAAGGGAGGAAATAAGGGATAAAGAAAAAAGGGAAAATAGGCAGAAATAAGGCACAAAAGATCAGAGATGCAGAAAAGTGCAGAAAGGTGAAAGATAAAAGAGGGTAGAAAAACGAGTGAAAACGAGTGAAACGGCAGAGCGAGAGGAAGGGAAAATGAGCAGAAATAAGGCACAAAAGAGCAGAGATGCAGAAAAGTGCAGAAAGGTGAAAGATAGAAAAGGGTAGAAAAAAGAGTGAAAGAGCAGAGTGAGAGGAAGGAGACAGAGGTCCACTGGACCACCAGGGATGAGGCGCAGGGAAACCTGCGGGTGGAGGAGGGCCTCGATCACCAACACTCGAGAGTGCAGGGGCAGGCCTCACTTAATGGTGGAGCTGCGAGGGTGGGAGAGCAATTTCACTGACAATGAGTCAGTGGTCTTGCTCGCCTGTCCCCGCAGTGGCCGCCATTAAGTAGGGGTCGGTGAGGGCTGGACAGCTAGGAGGCGGGAGCGGGGAGGGGAGCTGGATTGGGCCGGTCGCGCTGGGGGGAAGGGGCCGCGGGGGCAGCAGCGGCGGGGAAAGGTAAAGGGAGGAAATAAGGGATAAAGAAAAAAGGGAAAATAGGCAGAAATAAGGCACAAAAGAGCAGAGATGCAGAAAAGTGCAGAAAGGTGAAAGATAAAAGAGGGTAGAAAAACGAGTGAAAACGAGTGAAAGGGCAGTGCGAGAGGAAGGGACAATGAGCAGAAATAAGGCACAAAAGAGCAGAGATGCAGAAAAGTGCAGAAAGGTGAAAGATAGAAAAGGGTAGAAAAACGAGTGAAAGAGCAGAGTGAGAGGAAGGAGACAGAGGTCCACTGACCACCAGGGATGAGGCGCAGGGAAACCTGCGGGTGGAGGAGGGCCTCGATCACCAAACACTCGACAGTGCAGGGGCAGGGGCAGGCCTCACTTAATGGTGGAGCTGCGAGGGTGGGAGAGCAATTTCATTGACAATGAGTCAGTGGTCTTGCTCGCCTGTCCCGCAGTGGCCGCCATTAAGTAGGGGTCAGGGAGGGCTGGACAGCTGGGAGGCGGGAGCGGGGAGGGAGCTGGATTGGGCCGGTCGCGCTGGGGGGAGGGGCCACGGGGGCAGCAGCGGCGGGGAAAGGTAAAGGGAGGAAATAAGGGATAAAGAAAAAAGGGAAAATAGGCAGAAATAAGGCACAAAAGAGCAGAGATGCAGAAAAGTGCAGAAAGGTGAAAGATAAAAGAGGGTAGAAAAACGAGTGAAAACGAGTGAAAGGGCAGAGCGAGAGGTAGGGAAAATGAGCAGAAATAAGGCACAAAAGAGCAGAGATGCAGAAAAGTGCAGAAAGGTGAAAGATAGAAAAGGGTAGAAAAACGAGTGAAAGAGCAGAGTGAGAGGAAGGAGACAGAGGTCCACTGGACCACCAGGGATGAGGCGCAGGGAAACCTGCGGGTGGAGGAGGGCCTCGATCACCAACACTCGAGAGTGCAGGGGCAGGCCTCACTTAATGGTAGAGCTGCGAGGGTGGGAGAGCAATTTCACTGACAATGAGTCAGTGGTCTTGCTCGCCTGTCCCCGCAGTGGCCGCCATTAAGTAGGGGTCGGGGAGGGCTGGACAGCTGGGAGGCGGGAGCGGGGAGGGGAGCTGGATTGGGCCGGTCACGGTGGGGGGGAGGGGCCGCGGGGGCAGCAGCGGCGGGGAAAGGTAAAGGGAGGAAATAAGGGATAAAGAAAAAAGGGAAAATAGGCAGAAATAAGGCACAAAAGAGCAGAGATGCAGAAAAGTACAGAAAGGTGAAAGATAAAAGAGGGTAGAAAAACGAGTGAAAGGGCAGAGCGAGAGGAAGGGAAAATGAGCAGAAATAAGGCACAAAAGAGCAGAGATGCAGAAAAGTGCAGAAAGGTGAAAGATAGAAAAGGGTAGAAAAACGAGTGAAAGAGCAGAGTGAGAGGAAGGAGACAGAGGTCCACTGGACCACCAGGGATGAGGCGCAGGGAAACCTGCGGGTGGAGGAGGGCCTCGATCACCAACACTCGAGAGTGCAGGGGCAGGCCTCACTTAATGGTGGAGCTGCGAGGGTGGGAGAGGAATTTCACTGACAATGAGTCAGTGGTCTTGCTCGCCTGTCCCCGCAGTGGCCGCCATTAAGTAGGGGTCGGGGAGGGCTGGTCAGCTGGGAGGCGGGAGCAGGGAGGGGAGCTGGATTGGGCCGGTCGCGCTGGGGGGGGAGGGGCCGCAGGGGCAGCAGCGGCAGGGAAAGGTAAAGGGAGGAAATAAGGGATAAAGAAAAAAGGGAAAATAGGCAGAAATAAGGCACAAAAGAGCAGAGATGCAGAAAAGTGCAGAAAGGTGAAAGATAAAAGAGGGTAGAAAAATGAGTGAAAACGAGTGAAAGGGCAGAGCGAGAGGAATGGAAAATGAGCAGAAATAAGGCACAAAAGAGCAGAGATGCAGAAAAGTGCAGAAAGGTGAAAGATAGAAAAGGGTAGAAAAACGAGTGAAAGAGCAGAGTGAGGGGAAGGAGACAGAGGTCCACTGGACCACCAGGGATGAGGCGCAGGGAAACCTGCAGGTGGAGGAGGGCCTCGATCACCAACATTCGAGAGTGTAGGGGCAGGGGCAGGCCTCACTTAATGTTGGAGCTGCGAGGGTGGGAGAGCAATTTCACTGACAATGAATCAGTGGTCTTGCTCGCCTGACCCGCAGTGGCCGCCATTAAGTAGGGGTCGGGAGGGCTGGACAGCTGGGAGGCGGAGCGGGGAGGGGAGCTGGATTGGGCTGGTCGCGCTGGGGGGGAGGGGCCAGGGGGCAGCATCGGCGGGGAAAGGTAAAGGGAGGTAATAAGGGATAAAGAAAAAAGGGAAAATAGGCAGAAATAAGGCACAAAAGAGCAGAGATGCAGAAAAGTGCAGAAAGGTGAAAGATAAAAGAGGGTAGAAAAACGAGTGAAAACGAGTGAAAGGGCAGAGCGAGAGGAAGGGAAAATGAGCAGAAATAAGGCACAAAAGAGCAGAGATGCAGAAAAGTGCAGAAAGGTGAAAGATAGAAAAGGGTAGAAAAACGAGTGAAAGAGCAGAGTGAGAGGAAGGAGACAGAGGTCCACTGGACCACCAGGGATGAGGCGCAGGGAAACCTGCGGGTGGAGGAGGGCCTCGATCACCAACACTCGAGAGTGCAGGGGCAGGCCTCACTTAATGGTGGAGCTGCAAGGGTGGGAGAGCAATTTCACTGACAATGAGTCAGTGGTCTTGCTCGCCTGTCCCCGCAGTGGCCGCCATTAAGTAGGGGTCGGGGAGGGCTGGACAGCTGGGAGGCGGGAGCAAGGAGGGGAGCTGGGTTGGGCCGGTCGCGCTGGGGGGGCGGGGCCGCGGGGGCAGCAGCGGCGGGGAAAGGTAAAGGGAGGAAATAAGGGATAAAGAAAAAAGGGAAAATAGGCAGAAATAAGGCACAAAAGAGCAGAGATGCAGAAAAGTTCAGAAAGGTGAAAGATAAAAGAGGGTAGAAAAACGAGTGAAAACGAGTGAAAGGGCAGAGCGAGAGGAAGGGAAAATGAGCAGAAATAAGGCACAAAAGAGCAGAGATGCAGAAAAGTGCAGAAAGGTGAAAGATAGAAAAGGGTAGAAAAACGAGTGAAAGAGCAGAGTGAGAGGAAGGAGACAGAGGTCCACTGGACCACCAGGGATGAAGCGCAGGGAAACCTGCGGGTGGAGGAGGGCCTCGATCACCAACACTCGAGAGTGCAGGGGCAGGGGCAGGCCTCACTTAATGGTGGAGCTGCGAGGGTGGGAGAGCAATTTCACTGACAATGAGTCAGTGGTCTTGCTCGCCTGTTCCCGCAGTGGCCGCCATTAAGTAGGGGTCGGGGAGGGCTGGACAGCTGGGAGGCGGGAGCGGGGAGGGGAGCTGGATTGGGCCGGTCACGCTGGGGGGGGGGCCGCGGTGGCTGCAGCGGCGGGGAAATGTAAAGGGAGGAAATAAGGGATAAAGAAAAAAGGGAAAATAGGCAGAAATAAGGCACAAAAGAGCAGAGATGCAGAAAAGTGCAGAAAGGTGAAAGATAAAAGAGGGTAGAAAAACGAGTGAAAACGAGTGAAAGGGCAGAGCGAGAGGAAGGGAAAATGAGCAGAAATAAGGCACAAAAGAGCAGAGATGCAGAAAAGTGCAGAAAGGTGAAAGATAGAAAAGGGTAGAAAAAAGAGTGAAAGAGCAGAGTGAGAGGAAGGAGACAGAGGTCCACTGGACCACCAGGGATGAGGCGCAGGGAAACCTGCGGGTGGAGGAGGGCCTCGATCACCAACACTCGAGAGTGCAGGGGCAGGCCTCACTTAATGGTGGAGCTGCGAGGGTGGGAGAGCAATTTCACTGACAATGAGTCAGTGGTCTTGCTCGCCTGTCCCCGCAGTGGCCGCCATTAAGTAGGGGTCGGTGAGGGCTGGACAGCTAGGAGGCGGGAGCGGGGAGGGGAGCTGGATTGGGCCGGTCGCGCTGGGGGAAGGGGCCGCGGGGCAGCAGCGGCGGGGAAAGGTAAAGGGAGGAAATAAGGGATAAAGAAAAAAGGGAAAATAGGCAGAAATAAGGCACAAAAGAGCAGAGATGCAGAAAAGTGCAGAAAGGTGAAAGATAAAAGAGGGTAGAAAAACGAGTGAAAACGAGTGAAAGGGCAGTGCGAGAGGAAGGGACAATGAGCAGAAATAAGGCACAAAAGAGCAGAGATGCAGAAAAGTGCAGAAAGGTGAAAGATAGAAAAGGGTAGAAAAACGAGTGAAAGAGCAGAGTGAGAGGAAGGAGACAGAGGTCCACTGACCACCAGGGATGAGGCGCAGGGAAACCTGCGGGTGGAGGAGGGCCTCGATCACCAAACACTCGACAGTGCAGGGGCAGGGGCAGGCCTCACTTAATGGTGGAGCTGCGAGGGTGGGAGAGCAATTTCATTGACAATGAGTCAGTGGTCTTGCTCGCCTGTCCCCGCAGTGGCCGCCATTAAGTAGGGGGTCAGGGAGGGCTGGACAGCTGGGAGGCGGGAGCGGGGAGGGAGCTGGATTGGGCCGGTCGCGCTGGGGGGAGGGGCCACGGGGCAGCAGCGGCGGGGAAAGGTAAAGGGAGGAAATAAGGGATAAAGAAAAAAGGGAAAATAGGCAGAAATAAGGCACAAAAGAGCAGAGATGCAGAAAAGTGCAGAAAGGTGAAAGATAAAAGAGGGTAGAAAAACGAGTGAAAACGAGTGAAAGGGCAGAGCGAGAGGTAGGGAAAATGAGCAGAAATAAGGCACAAAAGAGCAGAGATGCAGAAAAGTGCAGAAAGGTGAAAGATAGAAAAGGGTAGAAAAACGAGTGAAAGAGCAGAGTGAGAGGAAGGAGACAGAGGTCCACTGGACCACCAGGGATGAGGCGCAGGGAAACCTGCGGGTGGAGGAGGGCCTCGATCACCAACACTCGAGAGTGCAGGGGCAGGCCTCACTTAATGGTAGAGCTGCGAGGGTGGGAGAGCAATTTCACTGACAATGAGTCAGTGGTCTTGCTCGCCTGTCCCCGCAGTGGCCGCCATTAAGTAGGGGTCGGGGAGGGCTGGACAGCTGGGAGGCGGGAGCGGGGAGGGGAGCTGGATTGGGCCGGTCACGGTGGGGGAGGGGCCGCGGGGGCAGCAGCGGCGGGGAAAAGTAAAGGGAGGAAATAAGGGATAAAGAAAAAAGGGAAAATAGGCAGAAATAAGGCACAAAAGAGCAGAGATGCAGAAAAGTACAGAAAGGTGAAAGATAAAAGAGGGTAGAAAAACGAGTGAAAGGGCAGAGCGAGAGGAAGGGAAAATGAGCAGAAATAAGGCACAAAAGAGCAGAGATGCAGAAAAGTGCAGAAAGGTGAAAGATAGAAAAGGGTAGAAAAACGAGTGAAAGAGCAGAGTGAGAGGAAGGAGACAGAGGTCCACTGGACCACCAGGGATGAGGCGCAGGGAAACCTGCGGGTGGAGGAGGGCCTCGATCACCAACACTCGAGAGTGCAGGGGCAGGCCTCACTTAATGGTGGAGCTGCGAGGGTGGGAGAGGAATTTCACTGACAATGAGTCAGTGGTCTTGCTCGCCTGTCCCCGCAGTGGCCGCCATTAAGTAGGGGTCGGGGAGGGCTGGTCAGCTGGGAGGCGGGAGCAGGGAGGGGAGCTGGATTGGGCCGGTCGCGCTGGGGGGAGGGGCCGCAGGGCAGCAGCGGCAGGGAAAGGTAAAGGGAGGAAATAAGGGATAAAGAAAAAAGGGAAAATAGGCAGAAATAAGGCACAAAAGAGCAGAGATGCAGAAAAGTGCAGAAAGGTGAAAGATAAAAGAGGGTAGAAAAATGAGTGAAAACGAGTGAAAGGGCAGAGCGAGAGGAATGGAAAATGAGCAGAAATAAGGCACAAAAGAGCAGAGATGCAGAAAAGTGCAGAAAGGTGAAAGATAGAAAAGGGTAGAAAAACGAGTGAAAGAGCAGAGTGAGGGGAAGGAGACAGAGGTCCACTGGACCACCAGGGATGAGGCGCAGGGAAACCTGCAGGTGGAGGAGGGCCTCGATCACCAACATTCGAGAGTGTAGGGGCAGGGGCAGGCCTCACTTAATGTTGGAGCTGCGAGGGTGGGAGAGCAATTTCACTGACAATGAATCAGTGGTCTTGCTCGCCTGACCCGCAGTGGCCGCCATTAAGTAGGGGTCGGGGAGGGCTGGACAGCTGGGAGGCGGAGCGGGGAGGGGAGCTGGATTGGGCTGGTCGCGCTGGGGGGGGAGGGGCCAGGGGGGCAGCATCGGCGGGGAAAGGTAAAGGGAGGTAATAAGGGATAAAGAAAAAAGGGAAAATAGGCAGAAATAAGGCACAAAAGAGCCGAGATGCAGAAAAGTGCAGAAAGGTGAAAGATAAAAGAGGGTAGAAAAACGAGTGAAAACGAGTGAAAGGGCAGAGCGAGAGGAAGGGAAAATGAGCAGAAATAAGGCACAAAAGAGCAGAGATGCAGAAAAGTGCAGAAAGGTGAAAGATAGAAAAGGGTAGAAAAACGAGTGAAAGAGCAGAGTGAGAGGAAGGAGACAGAGGTCCACTGGACCACCAGGGATGAGGCGCAGGGAAACCTGCGGGTGGAGGAGGGCCTCGATCACCAACACTCGAGAGTGCAGGGGCAGGCCTCACTTAATGGTGGAGCTGCGAGGGTGGGAGAGCAATTTCACTGACAATGAGTCAGTGGTCTTGCTCGCCTGTCCCCGCAGTGGCCGCCATTAAGTAGGGGTCGAGGAGGGCTGGACAGCTGGGAGGCGGGAGCAAGGAGGGGAGCTGGATTGGGCCGGTCGCGCTGGGGGGAGGGGCCGCGGGGGCAGCAGCGGCGGGGAAAGGTAAAGGGAGGAAATAAGGGATAAAGAAAAAAGGGAAAATAGGCAGAAATAAGGCACAAAAGAGCAGAGATGCAGAAAAGTTCAGAAAGGTGAAAGATAAAAGAGGGTAGAAAAACGAGTGAAAACGAGTGAAAGGGCAGAGCGAGAGGAAGGGAAAATGAGCAGAAATAAGGCACAAAAGAGCAGAGATGCAGAAAAGTGCAGAAAGGTGAAAGATAGAAAAGGGTAGAAAAACGAGTGAAAGAGCAGAGTGAGAGGAAGGAGACAGAGGTCCACTGGACCACCAGGGATGAAGCGCAGGGAAACCTGCGGGTGGAGGAGGGCCTCGATCACCAACACTCGAGAGTGCAGGGGCAGGGGCAGGCCTTACTTAATGGTGGAGCTGCGAGGGTGGGAGAGCAATTTCACTGACAATGAGTCAGTGGTCTTGCTCGCCTGTTCCCGCAGTGGCCGCCATTAAGTAGGGGTCGGGAGGGCTGGACAGCTGGGAGGCGGGAGCGGGGAGGGAGCTGGATTGGGCCGGTCACGCTGGGGGGGCCGCGGTGGCTGCAGCGGCGGGGAAATGTAAAGGGAGGAAATAAGGGATAAAGAAAAAAGGGAAAATAGGCAGAAATAAGGCACAAAAGAGCAGAGATGCAGAAAAGTGCAGAAAGGTGAAAGATAAAAGAGGGTAGAAAAACGAGTGAAAACGAGTGAAAGGGCAGAGCGAGAGGAAGGGAAAATGAGCAGAAATAAGGCACAGAAGAGCAGAGATGCAGAAAAGTGCAGAAAGGTGAAAGATAGTAAAGGGTAGAAAAACGAGTGAAAGAGCAGAGTGAGAGGAAGGAGACAGAGGTCCACTGGACCACCAGGGATGAGGCGCAGGGAAACCTGCGGGAGGAGGAGGGCCTCGATCACCAACACTCCAGAGTGCAGGGGCAGGCCTCACTTAATGGTGGAGCTGCGAGGGTGGGATAGCAATTTCACTGACAATGAGTCAGTGGACTGCTGACCATTTTGATCACAGCTGACTTTCTACTACATTGCAATCTGTACCCATATAAATAGGAGGGCATTTCTCTTGATCTCATGTAGCAGATTAGGCCTTCTAATGATCTTCCCCAAGGGACCTTCCAGTGCGATTGGCTAATAATTTGAGAACTCCTCCAGGCTGATGGTAAGCATCTGAAGGATTGTATTTCTTAATAAATTATGTCTGTCAATTTCAAATGAATGGGCCACAAAGCATGAACTTTCTGCAAGGTATAAGATTATATTGTGGTAGCTGTCAATGTAAGAAGCACAGAAAGTCTTACAGGTGAAGTGGATCAGTATTTACTGTTCTCTTGGTGGAGCAGGTACTTGGGTATTTTACTTTTGAACGGTTTTGTAGTATCCAATGTAAGTTCCACCTAACATGCTTAAATACTGAGGAAGAGGTTTAGTGAAAGCAAACCGTTGAGTTGTCAGAAGGTTTATTTATTGAAAATTGAACTGCACTAACTTTTCATCTTCTAATTGAAGAGAAAAATAAAAGGGCTGCATCTAAAACAGCACTGTGGCGCCCTACTAGAGGCAGCCTCGCTGAGGGCATACACCTGTCAAAATTTATGTTCTGCTTGGTCTGAGCACTACCATTTTTTGGGTTTGTTCCATCAAGGCATATAATCATCTACTTAACACAGATGCTTGGACGGAGAGAGGCTATATTTGATAATGTTGAGTAACATTTTTCAGCATAGAGGAGGCCTCAAACTGACAGAGCATACAAATAGAGTAGTATGCAGGCAGGATAAGGAAGGATAAGCACTTATCCCAAGAATTTGTGGTGGGATTCCTGTCTGACAGTGAAGGGGTGATAGAAATTAGGAATGGAAAATCTGAAAATCTGTAAATGCCAAAAAGAAATATATACTGGAATAAGTTTGTGGGTGGTTGTGTAAAATGTTGTGAAACTAGTGTTTGGTTACAAGCACAAAACAGGGGAGTGATTCAATTCAGGAATACAGAGGCTGGAATCAGTTACATATTAGCAAAACACAAAGTACCTCTGTAACCATAAATGAAACATTATTTTTACCTCAGTAGTCCTTTTTATTAATTCTGGGCTTCATTCATTCGTGTTCTTTTTTGTTTTTTAAGAAAAGGTTTTTTCCCATTATAAATTGAAACATACACCTCTAAATCTTTTTCAATATTCACAAAAGACACAACAGTATTTACATAATACACATACACTTAATCAGTGATTAAAACCCTTTGTACAAACAAACAAAATCATACATTACTATACATTTAGTTCTATTTTAGACATCATACAATAACATTTCCACCAAGACTTCTATGTCCTACGCACTTGTGTCTGGTATCGGGACCTGTATATGTATGGGTCCTCAATACTTTCTATTCTCGAGGTCCTGAAGAGGTCAGAGTACTATTCTGAGACTCTATTGCTGGGCTTATTCAATCAAGCTCAGAAACTCTGTTATTCAGTGTGTTGTTCTTCTTTATAGTTACTCTTGGCCTCAAGGAGAAGCAAGCCAGCGCGTTTCGACCATCCTAGTAGGACCAAAACTGTGTATTGGTTGACGGTCTTCATCAGGGCAGGGCAGTGTTCAAGTAGGACACATGTTTCCAGATGAAGGTTTCTTGATATCCCAGCAGTGGCACACGCTCTGAGCAAGAAGACGCCAGAATCCGGAGAGCTTACACGGGTTCACTCACGGACCGATACCCGCGTCCCTATGAAGACATTATAAACACTGAAGGGAGAAGAACCTTAAGAAACACATGGAATTGATGAACCTGTTTGATCATTAAAACTGTACCCACGCCACTGCTGGGATATCAAGAAACCTTAATCTGGAAACATGTGAGGCCAAGAGACACAAGTGCGTAGGACATAGAAGTCTTGGTGGAAATGCTCTTGTATGATGTCTAAAATAGAACTAAATGTATAGTAATGCATGATTTTGTTTGTTTGTACAAAGGATTTTAATCACTGATTAGGTGTATGTGTATTATGTAAATACTGTTGTGTTGACACTGTCTTTTGTGAATATTGAAAAAGATTTAGAGGTGTATGTTTCAATTTATAATGGGAAAAAAACCTTTTCTTAAAAAACAAAAAAAGAACATGAATGTAGCCCAGAGTTAATAAAAAAGACTACTGAGGTAAAATTAATGTTTCATTTATGGTTACAGAGGTACTTTTTGTTCTGCTAACTAGTGTTTGGTTTAGCACCAATGAATGCTTTAGCTTAAATTGTATTTGACTAATCTGCTATTACCTGTTGTAAAAACCCATATATTCAGTCTTGCTCAATACTCTTCTAGCAACCCATTCCCATTTTATTACTTTTTAGGTCCTGCATGTCCATGCCATCGGCTCTGGTGCCAAATCTAATTCCAGCAATGTTTTCCTGCCCTAAAACTGCACCCATGAAAGAATAAATTTAAACTGAATTTTACAAGTGTTCCTTTACACATCCAGGGCTTCGTTTATGAGGCCCCTTGCTGCACTTTTGCACCATCGGAGCATCACTTTTTTGATTTTCGGGTGGCGCAATGTGCCAAGGCATATTTACAAGGCCACAGAAAACCATTTTACATGGCTTTTCGTGGCCTTGTAAATATGTGCCCCTTTCAGGCAGAACACTGCATGAAAGGGGCATTCCATGGGTGTTGCTGTGGGTGTTCCCATGCAACACCCATGTAATCTGAAGCATTCCCAGATTTACGAGAAATCATAAATCTGGGAATGCATCAGAATCTAAAGTCACTCCAGGGGTGGAGTTAGGTAGGCGCAACAAGGAGAAATGTTTTAATTTCTCTTTGTTTTTTCCTTTATCTATGTATGCTGCATTCTGCAGCACACATAGAAAGAGGAAATCACCTGACTTGATTGATTTTGTGCAGGAAGATGTCCCTTCCTGCACAAAATCAATCAGCTCGCAACGCAGGCACCCTTGCACTATGGTGCAAGGGTGCCTGCGTTGGCGAGTGGCAGCCCATTGTGCGCCAGCGCAGGGGAAAGGGACAGGAATGCACTGTATCTCATAGATACGGTGCATTCCTGCCCTTTTCTTTTGATGTAGGGCGGCACCGCAAGATTCCTTGTGGCACTGCCCTGAACCAAAACCTCATAAATGAGGCCCCCAATGTCTCCAATGACAAAGGTACTTCTAGATTGCCTTATGAAAATGATTTTAACAAAGAATGTGCTATGTTTTAGTATTAAGAAAACTATCAAATTAAAAATGTATACATTGACTAATGTGAAAGATAGCAAAACCAAAACCTAGCAAATGTGAGTCAATATAGGATGGCAACTTCTTATCTCCACTCCTTCGACGACGCAAATTACTGCCATGACACAGTGCATAGTTTCTCTAGTGCTATTCTAAGAAAAAGTGAGCATGATGTATAAAATTTTGGTCGCAAATTGTGACCATTATTACTTGTGGAATTTAACTAAACACACTTTGTAGTAGTAGGTGGGTTAGCAAAATTCCCATTTACAGTGGGTCACAATTCGACCTACAGCATGATTATTAATGAGGTAAGTAGCTAATTGCGACTCACTCCGACTGAATGTCATCACAGTGATGGCAGCCTGGTGGGGACAGCAGACCACCATATCTGTGATGACGTTTAAATAAAGTAAACTTTTTTTTAAATGTAGCCCATTTTCCTTAAAGGAAACACGGCAGCGTTTATAAAGAAAAGATAACTTTTTTTAAACGTTTGCTGACAACTTCCCAACAAACTTTTTTATCATTCACATTTTGAATTGCTTACCACCCCAACTCGGAGTTGATCAATTTTAAATGTTTTGCAACTGAATTTGGGTGACAAAACATTGATACATTTCCTAAAGTATTGCTATTTGGAAGAGATACCTGCAACACGCCCCTTTTTAAGCAGTGATTCCTTTTCGTTTTAGGAGATGGTAATATTTTCTTCTGCTGTGAGAGGTGTAATCCTTGGTAAGGCTAATTTTCAGTGGCGTAGAGTTATGAACCCATTGGAACAGCCAAATCTGCAATTCATATTGGGGCAGATTGAAATTGAAGATACTTATCTTCCGGCCTCTGACCTGCATATCAGGAGGGATTGTCCCCAACTGAAAGCCAAACTGCATGAGAACATTTTCATTGACCCCATCTGGGATTGTTTGACTATTGTGACAAAGAGACACCACATCACATTTCATGCAGTTGGAGTACCACGCGCCAGTGTCGGCAATCTTTTTCAACAGGGTACAGAAGGGCACACAAAATTATATTTGCATACCCCAACATGTAAGTGCACCACACAAATCCATTTGTTACGCTTGCCCACAGTAACACATTTGGCAAGTAATTCAAGCTGAACAGAGGGTGTACAGTGAACATGCGTGCATGTGCTTCACTCTATTGTGCCACTTCTCCAATAGTCAATACTATTATTTCTTCCTAAAAAGAATTGCATGAATGTTAATAAATAATTTCTTACTCTGTGAGGCAAGGCTTTTCTCCATACATACAATACTAGTTTGATGTGATCCCACCGTCCAGTGATCTTTCTTTCTAGGATGCTGATTGGACACCACATTGCAGCCCTGAGAGGTCCTTCAAAAAAGTAAGCTAATTTGTTGGATTACAAGTCAAGAGTTGTTAAGCCCAATAGTTATAGCTTGTAAGACCAATGGTTAGAGGCCTCAATGGCAAAATATGGGAAGATTGTCATCCTTTACCAAATATAAGTGAGATGTTGGCTAGTGTGAAGGGAGGACAGTACTGTTCTGCCATATATTTTTTGTGTACCATCAGATATTATTGCATCCTGACAGCAAGCATTTAACCTCCTTTGTTGCACCAGAAGGGGCATTTTGTTTTGTCTGGATGCCCTTTGGACTGGCTTCTGTAGTTTTCCAACATGTCATGCAAAGGTTGTAAGGGAATTAGTGGGAGTAAGGTTATTCCAGGATGATGTGTTCGTTTGGGGTTTGGACAAGCAGGGCATGATGAAATTCTGAGAAGAGTACTTAAGATATTGGAGGTAACCAGTCTTACTGTGAAAATTGACAAATGTAAGTTTGTCAGAGATGTGAAATATTTAGTTCATACTTTATCCAGCGATGGAATAAAGCCTAAACTCTAGTTAGTAGAGGCTATCGAGAAGGCACAATGTCTTCAGGGCAAAGATCAACATCTATCTTTTCTTGGATTGGCAGAATATTATGCCAAATTTATGGATCATTTTTCAGGCAGGGTCCAACCCATGTGGAGTATTGATGAAGAACAGCCAAAGATATGAGTGATATGAGGAGTGTCAAGGTCTGTTTGAGGGCATTAAAAGCAGCATTATAAATGCAGTGAACCTGAAACTGTTTGATTCTAAAGATCATTCCATTTTAGCCACTCCTACAAGCATGTACAACTTAAGTGTTGTTATGATGCACTCAAGTGGGGTACAAGAGAGAGTGGTAACTTTCGATTATGCAATGTTAATGGGTGCAGAAGCAAGTTATTCCACTATAGAAAAGGAAGCATTGGCCTGTTGGTTGGATGTTCAACACTTTAGGATGTGTGGGGTGTTGTATTTGAGTAGGGAACCAACCATAAGCCACTAATTAATTTTTTCACCAAAAAAGGTGCAGGTAAGGCAACATCACACATTGCAAAGTGGGTATACATGTTATAGGAATTTACATGTGTCGACAAATATGTTCGTGGTGTGAAGAATGTCAGTGCGGACTGTCTCTCTCGCTTACCAGTACGTGAGGAAAGAGGTGCAGAGGAGGATGACTGGTTGGTGGCTGAAGTAGAATGAGCCAGTTTAATGACAGTGTTGCTGGATGAATGCAGTGAGAAGTTGGAAAGAGATGAGGTGTTGCAAAAGGTAATTGACTTTTTGCCACAGAGGTGGATGTCAGACTGGGATCAATGTACTAAAACATGCACTTGCAGTGATAAATCTCATGTGGCCAGTCATGCCAGTAGAGTTTCCTGAACGTGTATGCAGAAAGAAGCAATGAATGTGTGTGGTCCATTTGAGTTGACTGGGTCAGGTAAAAAAATATGCTCTGGTCCTTACTGATTACTCTTCAAAGTTCCTTGAAATAGGGTTGGTGAGCGTGGTAAAGTCTAGAGTGGTGGCAGAGTTTTGCAAAGAGATTTTTCATAGGGAGGGATAACCTGAGGACATCATTACAGATCATGGTCCACAATTTGTGTCTGAAGAATTAGAAAATATTCTAGTACATAGTCGAATGAAACATAGGGAAACAGCAATATGTCATCCACGTGAAAATAGCTTAGTAGAAAGATTCATCAGTGTTGGTAGAAAAAGATGCAACTGTCTGTGCAAAATGGACTTGATTGGAAGAAATAAATGAAGAAAACGATATGGAATAATAGAACAACTCTTCACTGTACAATAGAATGGTCATCTTTTGTGTTAGTAAAGGGTCGCATACCATGTACTAAAGCACTTGTGGGATTGATGAGTAGAGAAAAATTGCAAAGAATGACCAGATCGAGGTTGTGAAATATTGTACATGAGAAACAGATGAAGTTTGGAGAAAGCATTAATAGTAAGTTGGGAATAAAGCTTTTTAGTTGAAGATGGGTGATTTTGTATGAGTCGATTGGTTGCTGGAGTGAAAAAAGGTGCAGCAAAATGACCTATACTTAAGCGTGTGCACAACACAGGGAAATATACGGTTGTGCTGTAAGACGGGAAGAAATGAAATGTGAGGCATGTTAATAAGTGTGGGGTAGTACAGTTGGAGGACTAAAGAGAGAGGAAGGATCACATAACTGAATCAGAACAGTCCCTTCTACGTAGAAATGCGTGACAAATAACAATACTCTTAAAGTTAAGAGACAGCATGTAAAACAAGCCTTTGCAATGCAAAAGGTGTTGCGATTTAGAAGAGTTTAAGCTATTGGCATTGTAAATGACAATGCCTTTTATTTATGTGTTGTTTTAAAATAAATAAAAGGCATTGTCATTTACAATGCCAATAGCTTAAACTCTCGCAAATGCAAGATCTATTGCATTGCAAATGTGTGCTATAAAAATGTTATAAAAGCGTTAAGAGAGAGTGTGTCCTGCATACAACAGCAGACAGGAGAAAGCTATTTGAGAAAAGAGTGCTTGGAGGCTGTAATTAAAGCCTACCGAGGAACAACACATGTAACAGGGGGTGTTGCATTGGGAGGTTACAAAATGAGACAAGGCAGTACTAAGGAGGGACTACTAAGCCTTTTGACCAATGAACAGCCACAATTTACAGTGGACAATGACACAAGCCAATGAAAAATCTGGGCGGAGAGTGGGCGGAGCTTCAAGTCCTTACCTTAATGCAGCATGCCTCACAGAGCAGCGCATGCGCTGCCCAGGCTCAACCTAAAAAGGAGGATCTGGGCGTTCCTTCTCATGTGAATTTTGCTCTTCTGTCATGTTTAATGTTATCGGAATAGCTTCTCATCCTTTAGTTTTATCTTTTTTGTTACTCATGTGTAAGATTTGGGAATGGTGTTGTGGGAAGGCGGTGTGTTGTGTTTTCTAACCTAGTATTGTTATTAAGGTGCTTAGAAGAAAGAATGTGCAAGCAATAAATTGAATAGGACTCTCCTTGTGGCTGGTGGATGGAGATGTTTGCCAGGGCTGGTCGTGCGCGGTTTCACTTAAATGAACTATCTTTTCTTCTGCTGTGATCAGGTGACATCCTTGATAACGTAAGTTTTGAGAAAGAGCACGCATTAATTATCAAGTTCTCAGATGCTAATGTCAGATCAAAGTACTGCAGATAAGAATAATATGTTGCAGCAAGCAGTTATGTCATGTATTTATTAATATGCAAAAGGCTCTAATCCTTCTTGACATGCAATGTCCCAAAAACAAATCAACAATATGGTTAATTTGTACACCATACCTTATTTTTCATCATCCTTTCAGAAAGTGCTCAGAAGTACTAATCTTAAAACTTATTGCATTTCCGGGAAAATCTGCACAATGCAATAAAAAGACTTGATTGAAAAAAGAGAATTAATTCAATGGTTGCTAAAACAGTTGACTGCAGCCAGTGTCATTTTATGGATTTTGGGGGCCCTGAGCAAGACATATTTTGGGGCCCCCTATTTGTAACAACTTTGAATTTTATAAACCATTTTCTGCTAATGATGTCAAGCAAAATTTCAAAAATGAGGGTCACACAAAACCAGTTGAAATATGTCTTTCTGTGGGCCACAAAACCCTTAAAATGACCCTGGGCAAAGAGAGACAGATTCAGAGAGACAATAGACAGAGAGCAGAGAGGTTGATATATAGAAATACTCTGAGGTGTGCTAGAAAGAGAGAGAACGTTTACTTTCCTAGGAGGCCCCTTGGAAGGTGGGGGCCTTGGGTAAACTAATTTACCACTTTGCCCATGCCTTAAAACGTTTCAGACTACAGCTATATGCCATGGACAACCTATCACAGCTATAACAGACAGGGGTACCCTAGTAAAGATATTTCTTCTACTTGTTTTTATTTTCATGCTAGATTGGGTCACATAAAATGTTGCCTAGGCCTGTGTATGTAAGACAGATATTTTTTAATGGTTACATGATTGCCTTCCTAACATTAAATAAGGAGAAATGTATATTTGGTGTCAGAAAGATGGATATGTTTTATCCCCACTGCCCTACCGCCAGTGAAAGGCAACAGGCAGAATAAATGAACTTCAAATTCAGGAATGCCTCTCTTAAAGACTTAAAGCTGGTGGTACGCACCAACTTAAACACAAAGCATCCACAGACAGGGATTCCCAGGCTAGTGCCTTGGCAAGGGAGCTAAGAACTGCACACAAAGATTTGTCGAAGATCAAATGAACTTCGTAGGCATTAGCAGAAGGATATTTAGGTGCAGACAGGCTTTTCTGCAGACGCATGGGTTAGTCCCGGAGTTTGTCAGACAGCAGGAAAAGAAGTCTGGGATAGAAATGCGGAGATAAGTGGAGCATTCCCAAAGACACCTTGGTTACAAGTTGGTTTAAAGAAGGCGGGAAGTATTTGTGTTAGGTCGCTGCGGGGGAATCTTGCTGACTGTCAGATCCGAGCTGCAGTGACATGTCAATTTGATTCCCTTTGTGCGCCGGGCCGAGCTGAACCGCAGGCCTGAGCTCGTCCTGTACTTTGATTTTTCTTTTGTTCCTTTGGCACTTCTTCCAACGTTACTTGACAATGAGTGATGCGCCGAATCCGTGATCTTTCACACCCTGGGGTGACCTAGAACTTTGCATCCACCACCTTTGACCCGGCTTCTGACAGCTTGATTTATTGGCAAGTTTTATGATTTATGAGTATCTTCTCTGAATAATTACAGGACAACAGGTGGCGGCACAATCATTTTGATTACCCAGCACTTGATGAAACCACGACAAAGGTGACCCCCACTACTACCCTCCCCCTCCCCAGCCTTAGAAGTAAGACAAAGGGTTTCTTGTGCGCCTCGATTCTCACTTTTCTGGCAGTACCACATAACACTTTTTTTTGAAGAAAAAAGACTTTCTTCCAGCATATGTGTGGAAATTGTAGGCTTGCGTGGGTCCGTGCGTGCGCACCAGTAGCTGACTGTGTAGGAAGTCTGCGTTGTATCTTTGTGCCAGTGTTTGTGTTTGGTGCGTACATGTTAATTTCAGAAATATTGTCTGTTTATATGTACGTGCGTGTCTAGTGCGTGTCTGTGTTGAATATATTTTATTTTACACTTTGAACATGCATACATATCTATTACATGTAAGTATTTTGACATTCTTCTGTGTACATTGCATATTACGGGTATGAGTGGTTAGGCCCGCCCTGTAAATTCAGGAAGTGCGGGTCACGTTGCCCCAGCTACTCGTTTGAATAATGTAGAATCACAAAGGGCCCGCTGCTGACATTGGACGTCGTTGTACATCATTGCACTGCGATAAGCCTACATAAGTGTTGGGAATCCCCGCCGAATCAGTTTCCTTTCGTTCAGGCATTTCAGGACTGGCTCCTTTCCCCTTCACTTTTCAGAAATGATTTATGGGAGGCTGCTCAGGCTGACAATGACCCTTTATTTTCAGTTTTCAGCATAATTCGATAATGCATTTTAAATACCTTTGTGTCTTTCTCCTGGAGGAAGCACAATCGTCCTCCTTGTTTCTTGCGTAAAGACACGGTTTAAGTCATTACGAGTTAAAGTGCTTTAAAGGGAGTTTTGTGAGTAGCAGGCGCCGGGGGTAACAGCCTCGAAGAGCCAGTGAATAACCCATGCAGCCAAATCAATGTTCAGGGACGACGAAAATGCACTATTTCTTTTTATTTTCCTGACTAAATTGGGCGAGTTGTTGACTGTTGATTATTTTAGTTTGCCCAATTGTATGTACTGTGTGATCCTTTGCAAATAATCGTGAAACCACTTTATTACCTATTAAAATCATAAGCACTTAAATAGTCTTATGAATAAACTCTTATGATAAGTGTTATACATGTCATCTTTTGGTGTGAATTCCCCTTTTTTCTTCTGACCTCCTGTTTTTGACTGTGTGACTTATTTCGTTGTTGCTGGTTTTAGGGCTCTGGGCACTACATGTAGGTCACCCCCAAAGCAGGCCCATGGCAGCCCCATTAGTAGTGTGCACTGTATTTAAAAGGTAGGACATGTACTAGTGTGTTTTACATGTCCTAATAGTGAAATACTTCTAATTTCGTATTCACTGTTGAAGGTCTATCTCTCCCATAGGGTAACATGGAGATTACCTTGAAATATCTTTTAAGTGTAATTTCTCATTGGGAGTAGATGGAGATTTGGAGTTTGGGGTCTCTTAACTCACAATTTTAAAATACATCTTTAGGTGAAGTTGTTTTTTAGATTGTATGTTTGAAAAGGCCACTTTTAGAAATTGGGCATTTTCTTCCTTAACCATTCTGTGCCTCTGCCCATTGTAGAATTCACGTCTGGGTTGGCTGACAGTTGGGCTCTTGAGCAGTTACTCTAGACAGTCACACAAAGGGAGCTGAGGTGTGCCTTGCATGTCCTGTTGGTCCTGACTTGCCATGTGGTGCCAAATCCAGTTCCTGGGCCCTTGCAAGCATAACTTGGTGATTTTAGGAGAAAATCCATGCATTGACTCCCAGCACCGGTTTACTCGATGCACTGATGTAAAAGATTGATGCATCAATGCTGCCTGCCCCGAAGCGCGGTCCCCCCTCGACGAATCGACCATGGCTTTCCCCACAGGCCCCACCTTTCAATCACAGCGCATCAGAAAAATTTCCACAGCGTAAATCTTGAGCACTGTGTCACCGATGTCCATGGCACCTGCACTGAACATCATAGAGTGGAGTATTGTAGAGTGTAGTGTCGTAGAGTGGCCTAGAATGAAGTGGCATAAAGTACAGTTGTGTAGAGTAGATTGGTGTAGAGTGCAGTGGTTTTGAGGAAAGTAGCATAGTGCGCTGGCACAGAGTGGATTGATGTAGAGTAGAGTAGAGTGGTGCAGTGATGCAGTGGCATAGAGTTCAGTGGCATAGAGTAGATTGTTTTAGAGTAGAGTGAAGTAGCGTAGAGTGGAGTGGTGCAGGGTAGAGAGCAGAGTACAGTGACGTAGAGTTCAGTGGCATAGAGCAGAGTGGCATGGAGTGCAGTGGTGCAGAATAGATTAGAGTGGCGTAGAGTGATGCAGAGTAGTAGTGTACAGTGCATTGGTGTAGAGTGCAGTAGAGTGGCGTAGAGATGAGTGGTGCAGGGTAGAGTGCAGTGGCATAGAGTGTCGTGGTGCAGAAAGTGCAGTGACATAGAGTACAGTGGTGAAGAGAGCAATGTAGTAGAGGACAGTGGTGCAGAGTAGACTAGAGCGCAATGGTGTAGAGTGATGAAGCATGCAGTGGCTTACAGTGCAGTGATGCAGAGCAGAGTGGCATTGAGTTCAGTGGCAGAGAGCGCAGTCTTGCAGAGTAGAGTTTTGTAGCGTGCGGTGGCACAGAGTCGAAAATAGTGGCATAGAGTGCTGTTATGTGGAGTAGTTGGCGTAGAGTGCATTGGCACAGAAGGCAGTGGTGCAGAGTAGAGTGGCACAGCATTTAATGCAGTGGTGTAGAGCTCAGTGGTAGAGTGCAGTGGTGTACAATAGAGTGGCCTAGAGTGTATTGCCATGAAGTGCAGTGGCCTAGAGTGGTGCAGAGTAGACTGGCATAGAGTACAGGGGTGCAGAGTAGAATAGAATGGCATAGAGTGCAGTGACAGAGTACAGTGGTGTAGAGTGCAATGGCGTAAAGTGTTGCAGAGGATAACATAGTGGCGTAGAGTGAAGTGTGCAGAGTAGACTGACAGAGCGTGCAGTGACATAGAGTGCATTTGTTTTGAGTAAAGTGGTGTAGAGTACATTGGCATAGGGTGCAGTGATGCAGAGTAGAGTGCAGCTGTGTAAAGTGGCACTGGGTGCAATTGCGCTGAGTGCAGTAAAACTGAGTACATTGGTGTAGAGCAGATTGTTTCATAGTGGAGTGGTGCACAGTGGCATAGAGTGCAGAGTAGATTAGAGTGGCATAGATTGGATTGGCAGAGTGCACTGGTGTGGAGTGGAGTGGTACAGGGTAGAGTGCACTGGCATAGAGTGCAGTGTTGCAGAGTAGAGTGGCATGGCGCGATGTAGAGTGCAGTGGGGAAGAGTGCAGCAGTGTAGAGTAGTATGGGGTAAAGTACAGTAACAGAGTAGAGTGGTGTAGAATAGAGAGGCATAAAGTGAAGTGGTGTGGAGTGGAGTGATGCAGAGTAGAGTGCAGTGACGCAGCGTAGAGTGGCATGATGCAGTGTAGAGTGGAGTGGCATAGAGTGGAATATGCATGGTGTGGTAGCACACTGCCATTACAGTCAACACATCTTCAATTGAAATGACCATTATTTTTGCACAGACATACAGTTATACTGATAAAAGTATACAGCGCACAAACGATAATGTGTGGAAATGTCATCACCTAGTGTATTGATGTGTTTTGACCATATTCAAATATTTGTTTCCACCACACTTCAGGATTACCAAAAATTTGCTTCATTGGTGCTATTCTAATTCTAATATAGTCTGAAATATCTGCACAGTTAGGAATGTGGGTGTGTGGAATGTGTATTCCACACACAGGAATGTGTATTAATACAGAATTAGCATGTGATGACTTTGGGTATGCACCCTGAATATCAACCCCAGAATACCGATTGGACACAATTTTGAGGACAAAATATCAGGGGAATAAATAGACAGGTAAACAAGTCTAGATGTTCTATATCTAACTCCACATATGCAGTACGTAGATCCGCAAAGTATGTGAATATGGGGTTAAGAATAGTAAACCAATACTTTCCTGTATGCACTTTCCCTTCAATATTCTGTCCTTGATATTCTTCTCACCACAATATTCTGATGGTCACTATTCAGTAGTACAATCATGACTTAAAATGGAGTCTGTATTACTCAAAGATGGTCCAGATTAACTTTAGAATGGGGTTGTACAGTTGAAGATGACTTCATGATACATTCATGTTACTCCAGGATAATTCTGTGATTACTGCAATTGATGTGAAGAAGTAAATGAGTGCTGCAAGTGGCTGAGTTATGAGTGATGGCAGGTTGCGATGTGGCGAGCGGCTGACACGTGTAAGGAAGAATAGGTTACACAGAGTTGTGGGTGAGACATGACTGAATAGCTCGTGTGAAAGATTAAACTGGTGAGGGATAGCTGAGATGGGAGAATGGAGTGAGCAATTTAGACAGTGTGTGAGTGGCTGCAGCTCATTGCTGGTGTGAGTGAAGGATGCGCTTGTGACTAGTGTTGAAGGTGGGCAGGGTGGATGACTGGTGTTCCTGAGAATGGTTAATGCATGTAGTTGAAGGACAGTGTAAAACATGTTAAAGGCTGTGCCAATGGAGGAAGCAAGCAAGTGATAACAAGAGTTTTTGTGAGTAGTGATGTAGGGAGGGAGCAGTAAATTGACTGAGGTGAGTGGCTCCTGGAGAGGTTTGTAATGAAAGTGGTTCTGTGAATGGTCATGGGATACAAATGCCATAGTAATGTGGTGAGTGGTAAAGTTAGTGGTTGAGATGAGAAGTAGCTGTGTGTAAAAGTTACTTTGTGTGAGTGGCTGGTGCCGAAAGTAAATGCTGCTGCAACTACCTGGAGTGAGGAGTGATGCAGTAAGTGGCACTGTGAGCGTGTGTCATAGTCATGCTCTGAAGGGATGACTGGTGTTGCATGTGGCTGAACATGAGGTGTCGGTGAATGGGTGATGGACGCAAGTGATATTTCATCTTGCATGAGTGTTTAGTCTCTTAACTGGTGTAATTGGATGATGGGGAGTCAGTGGTGTAAATGAGTGCTGCGAGTGGTTTATCAGTTTTTGCTGATATTGCTGCGTAGTGGCTAAATGGTGCTTTGTGAGGGTGTTAAGGTGAGTGAGTAAGACAACCTCTTTATTTTGTTGGTGCCAATATCCTCCAATCCCACCCTCTTCCAAGAACCATATACTTAAGATAGCCATAGCTGTCCTTTTCTCTCATAATGTCCCCTCATTGACTGTCCTGGTGCATTGTCACACTCATTAGGCTGGCCTGACAGCCTGCTCCCTTCTGTCACTGCCTTCTTTTCTAAAATCAGCAAAATGGCTGCAGGATACAAATTCGAATCCCTCCAACACAAAGTCAGTCTTCTATCCTTCTTAGATTGGTAAATGGAGAAGGATCAAAAAGTGTAATAGTAACAAGTGTAAGATACAGCACTTAAAAGAAGGAAGTATAGTATAAAAATTATTTTATGGCCTGCTCCCCCATCACCACTGAAGCCTTCAGTCACTTCCACATAACTCGGGCCCCCATCATTACCCACAATAATCAAATGTTACTCATTTATGCCACTTGTGTGACAGGATGTTATTTGGATCATAGGCCACACTTTCATTTTTTTGTACCTGGATCCCAGTGTATGTGATTTTCGGTGACATTATTCTTGGTCCAAAAGTTATGATAAGAAATGTCAGATTAAGTCAACAGATTTCTAGTTAGTGCTTTGAAAACATGACAAACCCTCAGAATACGGGTGATATATTTAAGGAAAAGGCTTTGGAAAAGCTGATTAGACAGCCACCTATCCCAAAGCACAGCACCATAAGGTACCCTAACTTCACTGCAGAATCATTTGCAAGGAGAACGGCGCCCTTGACACTATTAGGACTCTCTGCCATCAAAAGGTGATTTCAGTACAGGGCAAGGAGCCTACCTGAGTCACAGGTCTATTTAAAGTCAGGCATTTGCCAAGACCATTACAATGTATTAAAATTATATAGAGATTATACTTAGTTACAGAAGCTTTCAGCCAGCCCTCTTCATCAATTGGTCTGTTATTGTGTGATTCACGTTTTTCCTCCATCCACTTCAGCAAACAGCATGGGACCGTGGCCAGCCCACTTCAGCCATTGGCTAACTTTACTGCGAATGATGACATTCTTCCCCTACACAAGAAGTAAATCCACACAAAAAGTAGTTCCATTAAGAGTTCAGGGACTACTATGACAAAGAGACTTTTTTTTAGATCAAAAATATATTTGCTTTTAGCCCATTTTGTTTTAGATTGATGTGTGCCCGACAGGTCCCCCATCAATAAAGTTTTCCAAAAACTGTGACAAAACAAAAACAATGACAAGGCCAATAAAGGCTGTCAATGCCAGACCTATTAGCTTTGCCATTGCTTGTTTCATAATCTAAAACATTAAAATCCAGTCAGGAACACAAAACTAACTCAATTAGCTAAATACACGTCAAAATTTCAAGATCAAAATGAGGGTGTATACAACCGGACACATCATCAGCAGGTCACACAGTTGAGGGGGAGCCAGGCAGTGATGGCGGGTCTCGCAAGCATTTTTTAGTACATTTCAAGAAATGGCGCCAGTGCAAGACCACATGAGATTCTGCCCAGCCTGTTACCTTGTGACCATGCTGTGACAATTGCCGAGCAGTAGCATCATCATAAGAGAGTAATTCTAAGTTTCGTGGTCTATGCTGGATGTGTGAGGGAGGCAAGTTGAAATTGTTTTCAGTTGCTGTGTGTACTGTTTGGAGAAGACTGCATGCTGCAGTTTGCCAGGAGTCTGAGTGAGAATTGG